>CAUYON010027118.1:0-83177 GCA_963573935.1 Arctocebus calabarensis | reverse complement strand
TGAGCTCAAGGAATCCTTTTGCCTCAGCCTCCCAGAGTGTAGGATTACAAACCCCGCAAGCCACTGCACTCGGCTTCTTTACATCTTTTTTAAAAAATAGGACTCACAGGACAGTTAGCAAAAAGAAAACATACAGCCTTATTCTAACATAACCACCATTGGTGTTGTTTTATATACCCCAGCTTATATTTTTAAAAGCTTTTTATATACATGTACACATGATTTTTCCACTTAAATTATATAAATTTCTCATTTACAAATTGGGGGGTAGTAAAGCCCAACACTCACAGAACTACTGCAAAATTCTATTAGATCACTTATGCCCTCGGCTTAGTGCTGGCAAACAGAAAACTGCAACAGATATTAGCCCCTTTTCTTAACTACTACTCTGATTTTAAATGACTGGACTATCTACTAGGTATCTATGTCGTAATTTCTTTGGCTATTCTTTCACTGTAGAATATTTAGGTTGCCTGTAGTTTTTCATGATCATATACAATGCTTTGGTTTCAACCCTACATTTCTAAGTGACAAATCAATCTTTCGGTGTTCTCTTGGGTGAGTCTGTTAAAATGCCTGAGTATTCTAACCTATAAAATACTTCTCCAACTCTTAAATACTAGAAGACTAGTAGAAATCTATTTGCCATTGTAACTGAGAGGGGGAAGAGAAATATAGTGGAACCTCCATAGCTGACTGCCTCCCTACACTGCCCACCTCCTGAAGTTGACCTGATTTCATGGACTGACCACGCATCTCACGTGCGCATCAGTGCAGTGGGTTTCTCACGGTCACCACCGCTGAATGTCGACCAGTTTCTTACAGCCAACTCACAGAGCTTCTATTGTACATAACAGAGGCATGTCCACAATCAAGGATGATTGACTCTGCATTCTCCAAAGAGAAATAGTCTCTAAATTTAAGAGAAAAAAATACCCACATTGATTTTTTTTTTAAGTATAAACATATACACAAACCCTTTCCTTTACTTGCTCAGGCTTTGCCCCTTTTGTGCTGCCTCCGTCAAGGTCAGTACACTCCCTGGGCCCACCTCTGATGGCTCCCACTTGCTCCCATTCTACACATGCCTTTAGCCTGCCACGCAGCCACTAAGACCTCTTTCCAAAGCTTGCACATTACCACTCTTGTCTAAAACTCTTATGTCCATGGCTTATATTCTCCGGAGTCTGCCACAATTTTCCATGGGCTCCTCATTCTACTTTTCTAAACACAGAGCTGTCGGAAGGGGTCATGCTGATCCCTGGCCAACTTCTCTGCACATACAATTCGCTTCCTTAAAAATTAGGACAGCTGTAGACCCAACTACTCAGGAGGCTGAGCCAAGAGGATCATGTGAGCCCAAGAGTTCGATGTTGCTGTGAGCTGGGCTGACCCCATGCCACTCTAGCCTGGGCCACAGAGTGAGACTCTGTTTCAAAAAAATAAAAATAAAGTTATTGCTGTCTCTAGATTGGAGCGTAGCCCCTGTGTTTTCAATTACTACACCCTTTCCTCCTCTGAAGTCCTGTGGGCACCGCGCACTCAGCAAGTGCAAACTTGAACTGGTCATCCTTGCTGCCACCAGACGCAGCCTCCACCATATCAGACTGTGTTTTCCAAAGATGTTATTCTCACCCCGGGTGCCCTTCTGCATTGTGACCTTGCCACTCCCCCAGGGAGAGTGGGAGCCCAATTCCCTCCCGTGACTCTGGGCTGGCTTTCCTAGCCCTCTTGGAACCCACAGGGCACGGGGACGTAGCACTGCTCGACCCTCTAGGCCAGGGTAGAGAAGAACAAGCAGCTTTCAGCGGGCTGTCCTAACACTCCCCTGAGAAGCTGCTCTCTCTCAAAACCCAGCGGCCACACTAAGCAGCCCGACGTGCGTGCTCAGTCCCTGGCTGCAGCCGAGTCCAGCTCTCCAGTAGCCCCGTCCTGTGTGGCAGACACTGAGTGGAGAAGCCTCCAGACCACTCCTGTCCTCAGGCAGCTTTTTAAGTCTTTCCAGCTAAGACTTTAGATAGGGTCTCAGACAGGTGTGACAGAGACAGGCCATCCCTCAGTGCCTGTCCAAACTCCTGCCCGGCAGAGTCCATCGAGAAATGTTTTACGCCACTCAGTCTGGGAGGATGTGTTAGGCAGTGACAGAAAACCGTACCCAACAAATTCACCAGTTCTTCCAGGCTCCCTTTGCCCAAGACAAGTGTCTTCTCGTATCCATTCAGACAGCGGAGAGAGATCATCCTTTTCAAAGCCAAGGTGAGCAGGGGTGTGCACAACACTGGCTCTGCTTTGAGGCGCTTCCTTCTTGAGTCCGTCCTGTATATTGCTGAATTAATCTTTTAAGCCACAAGCCTGCCCTGCTGACAAGCCCTTTATTGGATCACCAATGTCTATGGGGAACAGTCCGAACGCTTAGCCCCACGTGCAAGTCTGGTCTCACTTTACGTCCTCTGCTTACCTCCCATCGCACGCTGCTGGTGCTCCAGCCCCACTGCATTAGTCCCTATTCTCTAGAAACTTCCAGAACGTTTCTGTGCTCAGGCCACACTCATGGTGTTCACTCCACCTCCCGTGTCTTCCTCTCACAGCCAGGAGTATAAACTGGAGCTTCCTTTAATGTGCCACCGGGCCTCTCCTGAACGTCCTCAGCACTGAATTCCTGCCTCTCCATGACGGTCCTCACCTCCTGTCTTGTATGGAAATTTGCTTTTTGCATCTTGTCTGGACTAGACTACAACTTGCCTTTAAGGCTCAAGTTCATGCAAGGCTCAAGTCCATCTTAACATCTGTCGCCAAAGCCCAAAATGCTGAGGCCTAAAAGTTAATTATCACTTAATTTGTCAGGGTGGAGTACATAGCAGAAGGACAGACTTCTTTGGCAGAAAAAAAATTATTCATCTGGTCTGAAAATTCTACTTTAATATTTCATAGAGGAATAAAGTGCAAGGCCACGGGATAGGGACCAGGCCCACCTCCTCCTTGGAAGTTCTGAGAAAGCAGTACTAGTGCCCTTTAGGTCAGCAGAGAAGGTTAGAGAGAAGTTTTAACAGCAGGTGCCTGGGCGAGAGGTCTGTAGGCAAACAGGCTCTGCTCACGCTGTCCAGCAATATAGTGGGCTTAAAGGTCTGAGTTACGAGACCACGTTTCCACGGGTATGTGTTGTTGTGATAGGCCAATTATTCCCACTGACTGAATACTATGGAGCCAAATCCCATCATAAATTGGGTGCATCTCATTCCGGGCCCTGTTTTAATGCCCTGGCATTTTGAGAATAAAATGATAGCCAGGCGCAGCTTGCTGTTGTATGATAACGAAGCCATTTCCCACATCAATTGAGGTGCCCTCAGAAAGGGCACAGCTGCTCATTACCTTCACCTGGACAACTTTAGCTAGCACTCTTTCCAGCACTCAACACTATGTTCTCTTGGCAGAACTACTACAGACCTCAGAGGTTTTAAGTTTGCCATCGTCTTGTGCCACCTGTTCAGAAAAACAAAAACAAACAAAAAACCCCACACTTTCTCATACACACACAAGCCAAATGTGGGGAAACACCTCTCATTACCTATAAATCATCACTGTTCATTATGTTTGGTCGTTGGTATCTAAAGAATGTTCCTGGGGGTATTCCGTACATCCTGGGAAGATAATCTTAGCAAAATTTCCAAACACCAAACACCATCTTTTTTTTCCCCCCCCAAGGCATGTATTTTTTTCTTTATTAAATCATAGCTGTGTACATTAATGCAATTATGGGGTACAATGTGCTGGTTTTCTGTACGATTTGAAATACTTTCATCAAATTGGTTACCATAGCTTTCACCTCATTTTCTTAGTTATTGTGTTAAGACATTACATTCTACACTTAGTAGATTTAACATGTACCCTTGTAAGATGCATCCTAGATGTGCTCCCCCCAGTTACCTCCCTCCTCCTTTACAGACATGAGACAGCCCTGACTTCATGGCGCTTTCTATTTTTTCTTGAATAGTCTGTTTAAATACCATCTAGTGACCGATACTGCACAATCCTGTGGTCTCCTTTGCCCCAAAGTCTCCCACATCCACCTCAGTGACAGAATGACACACAACCTAGTGAATGTCTCCACGACAGTCAAACAGACCTAACCATCCTTTCTTAACGCCCAGCCCTCACGGAGGAATTTCTCTTTCAGTGACGGCTCCCCCAACTCTTCCTGCCCCTTTAAGAAAGCAGAAAATACCTGTCCCTGGAATTTGCAGAAATACATTTTTTTACATGAAATTTTATTTTGGTCTAACCATGCAGGAAGCTATTATCCGTCCATTATCTTTATGTGCGTGATTAGGAATAATAGCTGATTTGTGAAGTTATCTATTACGGGAAATAATCAAGATTAATGAGCCCTGTGGCACTTGCCGAATGCCTCCAGAGATTTATCGCTCAGGCTGTGCATCTTTCTTGTTGCGTTGTCGGTGCTGTCAGGAGTTTTTTACAAATGCAAATGAAGACATGGATTGATTGTAGAAGAGGAAAAAAAGCTCTTTCAGTGTCATCAAATATTTCGGACTGCTTGGTCCCACCTCTTTCAATGACGCTATTTTACTTTATATGATGACACTGGCGTCTAATTCCCATCCCCTCCACAGATCTGGCCAGGGAGTGCTCAGCTCACACCCTCCACGTCCCAGGGGGCAGACACGGATGCTGCTGCTCGTGTAAGAATCCTGTCCCAAAGTGAAGATGTAGCTCAGATGGAGAGAAAAATATGGTTGTTATTACTGGAAATGCCCGGGGAGTTTAAATCACTTGCTCAACCAGGGAGCTGCTTTCTCCTTAGTGGAACTGCCTTGTAGCTATTGGGTGATTACTGATGGACGGCAAATACACTCTGCTGGGAATGTGTGAATTCATTCAGGACAGTCTCCCACCCTACGCTTCCCCGGAAATGGAACGGTGACCCAGGATTTCAATGAAACTTTGGTAGGATGTTCTATTAACTGTAGAGTGAATATCAACACACAAAAGCTGCTTCTGACACAAAGAAGATGGGGGGCGGGGACAAAAACCTCCCAGCTACGAGATCCCATTTTAGGGGAGCACTTGCAAAGGCACGGAACCAGACCCCACTTCTGAGCCCCAGTTCTGCAGCGCACCCCGGGTGCAACTTTAGATAACTTGTGTGAACTCTATGACTGAATGGCCCATCTGCAAACTTGGAAGGACAACAGTATCAGGAACACAAGGTTGTTATGACAGATTAAATGAATGAATGCAGGCACAATCATTTTCACTTAAGTCAATCAGACCATACTTGATAATATCTTGGACTCTTAATTCATGGTGGCCCATTACACTGGTTCAAATCCTTAAATTCCCAGTGTTTTTCAATGGACAGGATTATGGTGGGAATGAAGGATGAGTATCAAATTAGGAATTAAAAGGTGCGGCTTCCAGACCCAGGTCTGTCACTAAACAGTATGCTGCTGGTCAAGGCAATGTATCCCTTTGGGTCTAGTTTCCCTGTCTGTAAAGAGTAAGAAAATGACTAATAATGACTGCAGTGACAGTACCACATCAGCCTTCAGGTTATAGTTGTTCTTTCTGTTAACTTAGGGAGAAGAACAGCATGACAGGTAAATATAAAATCACTGCCGTAGTCTAGAAATTTTATATGAATGGAAGAAAAACCTAACAAAGGTACATCTGAAAATTTAGAATATCATTGTGTTATCAACTCATAAGGGTACCTATCTGCAAAATCTTCAGAAACCAAAACCTTGGCAAAATACAGTAAGAGGAAAACATCCCAGCAGGATACTTGTAATGTGCTAGAGCCTGCATTTCCATAATGGTATTAAGAGGATCACTGGGTTTATTTGAAAGCATATATACTGATGACCTCAGCAGCTGAACGATAATGACCTCTTTGTTGGAGTCTGTATTCTCTCTAGACTGTAATTTTCACTTTCTCTTGCCAGAACTTAGAAAGTAATACTGTGAGTGTTCTTAATTCCCTTTCCTAGGGACTTGTTACTTACTACCTACCAGGTACAGTCTTAGATTTTGATGCCAACAGAAAATTGGCTAGTTTCTAAAGCAGTACCTTTATTTTCAATTTAAAAGTAGAAATGACTGTATGTAAATTACGCCATTCATGAATTCAAGTGTATGACTTTACTGCTTCTCTGACTCAACCTCATCCTTGATTCTGCCTGTTAACCTACAATCTTAGTGAGGCTGGAGTCAGATTCTAAGTCATGTTCAACCCATCCAAACGACATTCATTGCTCCCTTCTTAGTGTCCCAAAGCCTGTGGACACCTCCCCTGCATCACTGTGCACATCACACTTGAGGGTGCGCTCGGACATGCCTTCATTCCTTCATTCGACACAGTAAGGACCTGAGCAGAGAGCGACCTCTAACAAAAAATAGACTCATAACTGTGTGTTCGTGTTTCCTTCTGGCCACTCCATGAGATCCCAAGTACAAGAATCACATCTTCAGTAGTGTTTGTTTCCTGCCATATTTGGAACTTACCAACAAAGCTGTTGCTCAGACTAAGTGGTAAAATGAAATAATTTTACTTTTTGGAGTTATATCCAACTACAGCACAAAAAAAAACCAATTCTGGATTCCTTCCTCTTCTGGAGGAAAATGATTAAGTGGCTGCTTCTTTTCTTTGACAAAAAATTAATTTTCTCAGACCACTGACAACCAGCATGAACTGGCTCTTCACAATAGCGTGGTAATTGCTCTGAACCCCAATCGTGGGGTACCGGCCTCTGGGTTGAGGGAACGGCAGATCATGTCTAAAGCAGGCCACGTTTTGGTTACTAGGGTTGGCAATGGGAAGCACGGAGTGAAGACGTTATTTCAAAGCCTTCTTTCCGCATTCTCTGATGTAGCCCTCCCTTATTACTGAGAAAGACACTGTTATTTCCCTCTAAAGATGAAGAAACTGAGGCAGAGAGAGGGTAACTGGCTTGCCCCAGGAAGTGGATGAACCAAGACTCCAATCTCAAGCTGTAGGACTCCTAAGTCCACGCTCCTAACCCCTAAACTCTACTAGATGGGCTGGGGGATAACTGTAGTTCTCCCCCACCGCAGGAAGAGGTAATCTGAAATACATGAAGGAGAAGACAGGACAAAGCAAAGGGTTACACTGAGGTTTTAGACAGAGGCAGTATGACTCCACCTCAGTAAAAGGTTTCACGGAAGACTCAAGTTACTTTCCACCACATACAGGCTTGCTAATGTGGGACCTTGTCACTCACTTCTGTGACAAAAATAGCCACATACCACAGTCAACAAACTACCCTTAGGCCAGTCTGCACTGGCCCCTCCTCCTCTGTCATTTAAACTCAATTACATTTACATTTAAGGGTTCCTTTCCTATAAACCACTCACAGAGCAGTCAAGAGGGTGAGACACCCATTTGTTTCCTATTATTAGCTGGCACAGCCCCCAATCACCAGGCATCTGTCAAAATGATAATGGTCTTTTCACCATCAGGTTCCCCCTCTCCCAACAGAGGCCTTAGCTGTCAACAGATTCTATGCTACGAGCAGAAGGTCCATGGTGACCCCTAACCTCACTGCCAGTCAGGACAGAATACAAAAACCACAGCTAAAGGCAATGACGAGTATTGAGATGGGACCTGGGGGCGCTAATAAGATCCATCCTCAGAGCCCACTCTTCCACAAAGGGGGAGTAAGAACATTATAATGGATTTTTAAATCTGGCATCTATTTCCTCAATTTAGAGATATTAGGAAAAAGTAAGAAACCTAATTCCATTCTGAATAATACCAAAACACCAGTGATTTTGTAGCTACTAATTATTACATGCAAAGGGGCTGTTCAGCACACTATCTGTAGGACAGCAATGCTCTGACCTCTCTGCCCGAGGTCTGACTACTTTCCCATCTACAATAAGCATTTTAAAGTCAGTAAGTTTATTCTACCGGACGAGGCCACCAAGTCACAAACCATAGTCCTGTTCCCAGACAGCATGTGCTCCTTGTCAGGAGTTGAGAATATGGTTTTCATCCTAAATTTGCAGACGTGCAATACTGACTCTAGAGACGTGCAATCCGGAAATCACAGCACTTTCAGAACTAGAAGGGATGTGAGAACCACCTAAGTCATCCCTCCATTTACAGATGAACCAAGAGCCACAGAAGAGGAGTGACTGACACTTACGGCGATGAGAAACATGCAGCCCAAGGGTTACGTCTCCTAGTTACCTCCCTGCCACTCTGCAGGTGACGCAGAGTGAGCACACTGCCTCCCTCATGTCAGCCATCACTACTTTTTTGCTGAATAGCTACCTGAGTGATTCAGAAATGCAGAAAACCTGGAGGGAAGAGAGTCTGGGTCAGGTTAAGAAGCTCATCCTACCCTCACCACTGCACGGCACTGATGTAACAAACAAAGGCGTTCACCCACGCGCTGCCCCCCGGGGGATTTCCCTTAGGGTCCCTCTTCTGGACGGAGGCAACATACCATTTTCTGCTGTTTTCTCGTGGTAGTAACAGTTCTGAGCTCTGAGGCAGCACTGGGAGGCCCAGCAGAGGAGGGTGTGTAAGGAGATGGACAGGGTGTGTTACCCTATTATGCCTCTCCTCCATAGAACGCTGGGTCCAACCACAGAAGGAGTCCAGAGCTGCGGCCCAGAATACTGACCGCTCTGCGAGAAACTGCCTGAAGTTACAGCAAAGGCAAGAGTCTCCCCAGAGAAAGAAAACTAAACCAGGGTGGTGTATGGTATCAGCCCCAGAAGAAAGGTTTTTCTTCTTTAACTCCATGTGCTAACCAAGTATGGAAGAAAGTGCCCATATAAAGGGGAATCAGAGTCCAGGGAAAATGCATCAGTAAATGACTTATGTGTCCTGAAAGCCTTCTTTCTCAAGAAAAAGAGTATCAAGGATGCCCAGCGATACTCTCTAAAAACGCTTCAGCAACATTTTTACCACAGTGGGCAAGAGAATCTGTCAAACACTTCAGAGAAGAATAAATCAACCGAATTCTCCTTGTCCAAATTTTCATCTACTTCTAAATGATGTCCTCCACCCCCAAAAGAACTTTCCTGGAGGTCCCACTGTGCCAGTTTAACAAATTTTACTACTTTTCTCTCCTCTCTTAACTCTTCAGAATCATTTTAAAGTTTGATTTCTAAGAAATGGATGCCGAAGCAACAACTGAGATTCAACATGCATCTGTTTTTTTTTTTTTTTTTTTTTCCCCAAAGAAATACCAGAATAATTCAACTCATTGGGCCAACACAGAAACATAAAACTGAAGTCTGCTGAAACAGACAGTGCTGGCCTGCCTCTTGGAAACTGTCATCTGGCTAAACTTCATTCTGATGACAACAGACATGGGTCAACTCGCAGTTCATACAATTTACTTTTCATTAAGAGAATATGAGGACTTTGATCGAAATTAAAGACTGTCCCAGCACAGCTTATCCATCATTCTCCTCCACCTTCAGAGTAGAAGCTCATCCCATAAATTTTAAATTAAGCACCCAGATGAGGTTCTCTCTCTAATACACAATGAAAGGCCCTTCGTTATTTGAGTCAATGCCACACACCAATTATATCCTCACAGAATGAGTATCTGACAGGGACAACGGTAATGGTTAATACAGATAGAAACCTTCATGTTTAATATTGACTTTCCCTGGAATTGACAAAGCCTAAATATTTCTAAATGTCCACATAGTTCTAGTGAATTCACGTTTTGAGCAATGCTGGGTAAACTATGAACCCTGTATTCCTTGTCTAATATATTGAGGAAATAAAAGCCACATCCCACGGCATGAGACACACGTATTCACCCCTTCTCTCATTCCATGAATGTTGTTCACTGAGAAAGGAGGACAGGCCAGGAACTGGGCACTAAGGAATTACCCATTAGTGACAGTGAAAGATGTGTAAACACACGGATCTATTGAAACAAAGTCAGAAAAGCAAAGGGAACTGACATTAATGGAGTCATTATTTGGACCTTTCATACATGACCTCAATTATCACAGTACGCCTACATTATTTCCATTTTTTTTTTGATACAGAAATTAATGCTGTGAAAAGTTAAATGATGTGCTCAAGGTGATCCTTAGCAGAAAAACCAGCCTTTCAACTAGTGTCTGTCCAAGGGCAAGGCTCTTTCCACTGTACCTTACTGGCTATCATAAATATGGCTAAGCCTTTACGAACCGGACAGAAATTCACGGTAGTTTATAATCTTGATGGGTCAGTTAGTGTCATTTTTTCCTTAGTACTATTAGTACAAATGGTTAGCGACTAACAGATCCCCAAGTAATCTGTTTTTTATCACCACATTTGCTATTGATGTCTGTGTTACCTGGTGATAATTCTCATCACATACAATGATACTGACAGGTGGTAACAGAAGTTGGCTGAAGAGGGAAAGCAAAGTAGCAAGTTCTCTACCTTGAACTGCTAAATTTCACTGATTTAAAACGGAGCTATGTACATTTTACCCATATTTTTGTTGAGATAACAACTGTACTTCAACCTAAAAGCTAGGTGTGCAGCAAAACCAAGGTTTGCAGATGGAATATAAAGCAACTCTGGAGTGAGGGACCATTTCATACAGGTCCTACAAATTCATGAAATCTTCACCTTTTCACGATGGACCTCTCCCAGCCATTCTGAACAAGTGAGGAATGTTTCTGTTTTCACTTCTAGGTAAATTCTCTTAAAGCTCAGAGAAGGCCAGGAGGAAAAACAGAACAGGAAATACATTGCTATTCCCCCTCAAATGTACACACAGAGCCCAACTCATAGCTGAAGGAATTACAGCTGCTCAAGTGAAATACATTTCTCTATTCACTTCCTTCTTTAATCATATTACATTTATACTAAAGATGGGAGCAGCATGACTCTCCAAATGAAAGAAACAGACATGCCCACAATATCATCGCTCCCAGACCGTTATATATCTGGTATCCAAACGGTTAGAGTCTTTACTTCTGTAGGTCAAGAATACAGAAAAAGGTAAAAGAACAAAGAATGACAGTCTTGGACATTTTTATATTTTCTGTAAGCCACACACAAAGAGAAAGGACCACCCACACTTCTGTGTTGTTATAATTATTCATTCATCCTTCAAACTTTTTTTTTTAAAGAGACAGTCTCACTTTATCACCCTCTGTAGAGTGCTGTAGCATCACAGCTCACAGCAACCTCCAGCTCTTGGGCTTAGGCGATTCTCTTATCTCAGCCTCCTGAGTAGCTGGGACTACAGGTGCCGCCACAATGCCCTGCTATTTTTTTGTTGCAGTTTGGCTGGGGCTGGGTTTGAACCTGCCACCCTTGGTATATGAAGCTGGTGCTCTACTCACTGATCTCTACCAAGCCTTTCTGAGTGGGTAGCTTTGTAGGGGATACGGGTAGATTTTGCAAGATGGGAGATTTGGAGATGAACGAGGTTCTAGATAAATGAAACCAGCAACTCTAGAAATGGGTCAACCAGTAAAATAAGGCCAAGAAAAAACACTTTTAGGACCTCTCTCTTCACAACTTGGGACTGCTATTCTCTCTGTAGACACTTGTATTATGGGTGGAACTCACTCTGTTCTGGAAAAGCCCTGAATTCATTCCCTTTATAATCATTTTCTCTGAGCAAAGCATAAGTTTATGAAAGGTGAAATTTGTAGCACCCAGGAGAGAAATGTTGTTGAATTCCATTTCCCATTGCATACATTCCCCCATAAACTTCCTTCAGGATAATACAAGGAAGAGAATTACATAGAAACAAGAAGAGGAAATTAAAAAAAAAATTAGGCTGAATGTCTTAAAGAAGCTCTCAAATGCTTGTATCTAATAGACTATGGAATCATCCTCCAAGGGAAAGTGTTCAAAACTTAAAGGGATGAAACACAAAGTAGGGAATTATCTCGAACGAGCAGAAAACGGTGTGCTCCAGTCTACCTAAGCAGGTCACTCCCCAGCTCTCACTTATATCTTACATTCCCTTTGGTATGATTTTCTCAAGGATTGCTTTGGGTTTTAATTGCAAAACTCCTAATGTGCTTTTGTAGGTATTACTGTCTGTCTAAATCCTGATGTAGCAGTTTGAAAATCAGACTACTGTCTTCGTCCTATATAGTTTTCTTCTCATGGAACAATTTTTATAGCTATGGGATTAAAGTCCATAAAAGTGAAATTAATTTTACATTATGGGCACTGTATGGCTGTGATTATGGCTGAGTTAGTGTTCATAATTCATCTGTCAGGAGTCTCACCCCTATACTTTAATATATAGTACTTACGGGGCATGGAAACGTTTAACACACTCAACGATAAAAAGCTAAGTTCAAACCTAATGGCTTTCCTGTTTGAACTTTAAATTTTACTGATAAAACTAATAATAAGTATTTTTATATGGCTCAGAGGATTTGAATCATTTTCCAGAGACAGAAGAATCCATGTTCAAGGTTGCGTATTTGGAACTTAGAAGTTCTTAATGCCAACAAATTGACCTAATTACTCCTGGTATTTTGCTCACACTTACACTGTCAACCCTCTAATCATAAAAGTTTTATGATGTCTTCAACACCAGACTAATCAGTACTGATCCCCTTGGGGTTACTTCAGTTTTCTAGTGTAGTATTTCCTTATTTTGCCTGAACTTGGCTTTTAGTATTAGCCATGGTTATTTATTATAAAAACTTTAATCAAAATGAAGTGCCCAAATGAGAAGCCTTTAGCTAGGGTACGTTCTGGTACTGGTCGACATTCCTTCCCTCCTACACACCTTGTTCCTACAACCGCCCTGTACATGGCATATCTAGGGCTCTTTCTGCTCATCCTAGCCATTGTATCAATTCCGTCACCAAGGAGACATTAACTTCTCCTAGAGTTAATAGTTTTTAAACTAGAAAGGACTTGGGAATCATCACTTTGTAGGTGAGGAATTGCGCCCCCCCCACAATAAAGCGATTTCCCTAAGGTCACTAAGTAGTCAATGACAGAACAAGAGTTCAAAGCCAGACATTATCTACAAGCACCGACTTCTTTCACTGCCTCTCTAGCTCACGGCCGCCTGTTCATCTGTAGAGCCAGGCGCTACCCATAACCAACTCAGAGTCGCAAGTTCCGCTATAGACAATCCCCTGTAAACCTACAACTCTACTACTGACTCCCAGTGCCTTGAGTTGTAGAGCTAATTCAGGTTATTTAAATTTTCCTCAGGCTTAGGGAAGCTCAAATCAGATCCCATCCATGGATCCAAGCTGTGCTGCTTTTGCGTACACTTTTACTTAATGAGTCCACATCATTTGCCTGTACAGCAGAAGAGAGGTGATACACACAATTTCAGCTCGAGCCAGCCCTGCCCTTACGGGAACATTAGGGGCTGCGTGCCACACTGAGAACAAGGGGCGTTGGACTTAGCAATCAGTACTTCAGTTAATTCTGGGCTGCGAAGCACTCTTAACAGCTTTCCCCTAAAAAATACCCAGACATTGACAAGTAGCTCTGGGACGTGGATCTGTCCCCGGATATTAAAACAAGCACTGCACATTTAAAGCCCTTAGGCCACATTTATCCAGTTCTTCTGTATAATACATCAAGCCTACGTCCTCACAATGCTAATGCACCCCCAGAGCACCTGCCTTTTCTTTTTGCTATTCAAATGACAAACTGTCCCTTTTTTGCTTGTTCCTTAATTTGGGGTTTCGGTCACTCAGGATCCAGCAAGGTCCCACACAGCATTCCCCTCACCCTGCAATATTCCTCTTCAATCAGGAGGAAATTCTGCATGGTACCATCTACCAGGCCAGCTCTGTTAATAGGCATCCTTCATCTGTGATAACGAATAGCCCACCTACTTTTTAATTCTGCGTATGGCTAATAGCACTCTACATGAACTCTTAAAAAAAAAAAAAAGAATCTTGACTTTTCCTACTGAATAATTCAAAAAAAAGATTAAATAATCAGTTTTTATAACACCAAAAAATACGTCGATAAAAGGGAAAAAAAACAAAAGTGTTTTAATTTGTGTTGCTCATTCTGAGATAATAATGTTGGCAGTAAATTTAAGATTCTGGTTAAGTGCGATTTTGCCCTAATGAGAGTAATTTTATCTCGCCTAGAAAGTGTCTGCATTCCCAGAATCCTCAAAGGGGCAAGGTCCCACCTCAGCCTCCTCGACGTCCGTGACTTTGCTGCGAACACTTCAGCCCCCGGAGACGAGTCTCTAAGTGAATGCTGAACCAACACTCACTTTGCAGACTCAAGCTGATACTGACGTTCGCGGTATTAATCCACTTTCCTGACCTAGCTGTCTTCTTCTGAGTTTCTCACAGGTCGTTGTAGAAAAAAGAAAACGCCTTCCTCATGCTGATTGTGGGGATCCAGTTACTCTCTCACCACGCGGGTCCCACTCATTCTACAGCATCTGTGCCCTGGACGCCTCTCCGCACTCTTAATAAATCCTTACCAAGTCCTCTGCACTCCTCTCAACCCTTAATAAACAAGGGGTCCTACCATAGAACGGACTTTTTTTACTGGGAAATTCTCAGACTAACCTTCATTTTTTTTTTTTTTCTGTCTAAAAAATGAGAGCAAGAGGGCGGTGCCTGTGGCTAAAAGGAGTAGGACACCGGCCCCAAATGCTGGTGGTGGGGGTTCGAACCCAGCCCCGGCCAAAAACTGCAAAAAAAAAAAAAAAAGAGAGAGCAAGAGAGGAAAAGGTGAGCCAGTGAGAACACAGAGTGAGGCGGAATGGGCCTTCTTCCACTGTCTAGTAAAAAAGAAATAATACATGGTTTCTGGTGGCTTCAACACCCCTTACAAAGGAAGGATCCACACATCAGGAGAAACTCTGGGCCTTTACCATTCACAAGTGGCAAGGAGAACAATCAAGTTACACTTGATGGGGGACAAGATCATCAACTCTTTGGGCCGAGGAAATTAAGACACAGGAACATTCTCCCATGGTGACAAGAAGAAATAAGGATTTTATCAAAACACATCTTTCAGTTCCATTCTGAGTCAAAGAGCTTTTGTTTTGGGTTTTTTGGGTTTTTGTTTTTTTTTTTGTAGCCCAACTGGAAACCTACATGCAAGCAATTCATTGAGAATATACAGCCTCAAATTTAAGTATGTTGACTTAAAATGAATTTTCCACTAATTTGTCATTTAGAGACACGGCTTAAGATACTTCACGTAAGAATAACCCATAGATCCCAGGGCAAAGTAAGACTAGTGAGTCTTTAAAGAAATGGATATTTTCCTATGCAGAGATTCAGACAGAACCGTGCCCATTTGATCATTTAGAGCTGCAATACACGGTTTATATAATAATTTTGCTCCCTATCCTCCCAGTTCTGCTCCCATATGTGTTGCCAATAATGCCAGACCACAGCAGCTGACAGGACTGAAGGGCGTCTTTTAGAACGTTTCAAAGCCTAGCAGGTAATTTATTTCACACTGAATATTAATTAGGGAAATCAAAGAACAATAATCAGTTGTGGGGTAAAAATGTTTCCCTTTAATGCCACGTTACTTCTCAGGCGGTACCCAGATATTTGGAGAATGGAGGTATTCATTTCGATGATGAGGTTTTACTTTAGAGTAAGCTGATACTTTCCAAGAATGAAGAACTAGGCTAGAAGCCAAAGTAACTAATTTCCAATCTTTGGCTGTTTTTAAAAACTCCTTTTTTAAAACAGTAATTGCTACCCTTTTCAAATATATTTTAAAACATGTCTATCCCCCTCATAATAGTTGAATTTTTAAGTATCAGATGACTGAGGAAAAAAACGCAAAAATATACACTGAAAGCTACTTTGAATTCAGTACTGTGTTTTGAAATTATTACTGCATCGATCAGAACAAAATAGGTTGAACAGAGATTATAATGTACCTATACTCATATGTACTTCACGTACAGACAGGGCTTGACCTGTCCAAGATTGAGCAGCGCCTTGGGGCCCACCGGACCAAGGCCAGGAATCGTTTCTCCACAATAGTTTTCAGATGCCATCCTTACATTCTGTGGACGTGAGAAAAGTCATCTCACTTATTTTACATATTAGTACAGTAATTTTGTTTAATTAACCAAAATAAGGTGCCAAAATTCTGATTTAAACCCTCAAGTTGCTTCACAGCACACGTAAAGAAAGAGTGCATTTGTGGGTTCTCATGCCACACCCTGGTACCTGTCACTTGACCTTCCTGCTACCCAGGGAAGTCCCGGCCTCTTCTCCACGGTTGGCTTACTAAGGTGACTAAGGCCTTGGGAGGCTCAAGGTCATTTTGATGTGACGCTAATCCCCAACCAGTGAACCACAGTGAGTCAAATATAAAAACCATTCCACTTACAACCAAATCAACCACACACAAAGCACTCGGGCAGTGCCTGTGAGAGAGTAGGTGTGAGCACACTCAGCTATTTTTGTCACTGTCACAAGCCAGTAACTCATTAAACCTAGATACATACGAAATGCTGAAACCCCTCAAACTACTGTACGTTGCTGTAACTATTCCTGAAGATCACTGGCATATCCCCACCCCTTGCGGCCACCGCTAATCCTCCACTTCCAATAAATCCATCAATATTCCTAGAAAAAGCTGACCGAAAAGAAAATCATGGCGGTGGGGGGAGGGGGTTGCAGTTGGAGGGGTTAAGCTCCAGTCAAATAAAATAAAAAGCTTTCCTAGAAGAAAAGGCCATAGTAATTTCAGACCAAATTGTCTCAGCTTAAGGGACAGTTCCTTCTACAGAGAAGTACATGAGGCCCAGGAGTCACACTGCTGGTCGGCATTATGCTCTGTTCTGGTGAAATCTATGAACGTTTTATGACCAAAGTATTATTGCTAAAATCAGGCATTTTAATATTTTGGTATGACTCTTAATATTTCTCATGTCATCTTTATATTATTTGTATAATACTATAACATATAAGTAGTGTATGTTATATAATATCCACAAGGTATTATAATTAGTATAATAATCTATATAGTAGTATATAATGTAAATACATTTATATTAGATATTATATAAATTACTATACAAATTATGATTAGTATATGTTATTACACAAATAGTAATCATAATATTAATATCTTTGTATTTAAAATGTTTTTATTTTTCATTTTAAAATGAATTTTATTATATTTCAGAGATATATGCTTCCCCCCAATGTACCTCTGATTTATAATGTGGAAAAAAACAGGAAAACAGAATTCACCTAAAAGAATATCACCCAAATGGATATTCCAAAATTAGAGGCATTCCAGGTAATGCAAGGTGTTGGTAAACTTAATATTGACCATCTGCAAATACCTTTGTCCTAAGATTCAGAGGGGTGAAGATCACCTCAGGCAGTAATGTCAGTTTGCCCAAAGCATGAAATGTCGCCCAAGGTCATTTACACTCAGCGGAGAACCTGCCCAAGATCAGGGTGTGACTACCACGGCCTCACAGAGCGAGCACAGACGTAGGAGCAACATGCAGAAAATAAATGCCTAAGTCCTTCAAACTGCTGTCATCCAGTTAAAATAAAATTAAACATCAAAGAACTGAGTCTGATAGTGACATCAAAAATCTTTCCCTCAAGGCAAAGAAACAACTTGTCACATGCACTGAAAAGAGGCTAAGTTAGCATCAGAGAGAGGCACAGAAATAAAACCTGAAGAGAAAGAAATGAACATTTTTTTCAAATTACTGCTGTCCAGAGGCTCAAAACACGTATTAGAAAGGGACTTTGATCCTAAAGAAAAACTGAGAAGAGAATGTTGTTCATCCTTACTTCCGCTGAGTCTTTCTTCTGTTTTACGTGGCAATGTGTAAGTTAGCGATACACTTTTGATTGGCTTGACCCTCTTGCGAAATCACAAACTTAACATTCCTCTTTCAAGGCAGGATCCACTTGGCCTTGTGGCAGTTCTGGTTAGGACTCCTGTCCATCCATGGCTTCCTTTCTGTATGCGTCAAAACATTTTAGCAACGTGACCCCATCTCTGGACTTAACGGAGGTGAGATAGGAAAAGATTTCAGATCTGTTTTCTTCCTTCACCAGGTCCTTGGATAAAGAACTGAGATCACAGTAACTAGGGTGGTGAGGAACAGAAAACAAAATCCTGTACCTCCCCATGTTCCCAAAGCCTCCAGGAGATAATTTTATTATTTTCATTTTTCAGAAGGACTAATTCCACCACCAAGACAGTTACAAGAAAGGTTATATGAGGCAACAGTGGGAAACGGGAAAACAGATTTTGAATTGGGGCTACATTGACAGATTATGTGAATTACAAATAAAATGATAAAATAACCCCAAGAATCTGGGTTTTGATTTCAAAAATCTCTTGTGAAAGAGTTATTTTAACTGTAATGACATCCTGGTATGGAAGATGAACCAGGAGATGTGGACCTGGAGTCGCCTGGACTTGAATCCCAGTTGGCCCTTTCCCCAAATGTGTGGTAGAAAGTCACCTTCTCTGAGCCTTAGTTTCATCATCCGTAAAATGGAGGTAATGAACCAGCCTCATGGGGCTACTGTTAAGAATAAACTGAGATAACATGTCGGATGCCTGGCCCAATAAAACTTCATGCCCTTCGGTTTGATTACAAAAGCCAGCACACGTCCCAGCTGGAGGTTTGCTACAAAATGGAAGCCAGATGGAATCCAAGGAATCTTGAGACCATTCAAAAACATCGCCAGCGCTTGAGTCTTTAATAAAGGTGGAACGCCAATTTAAAGGAGAATTAGCCTTGATAAATAAAAATGTAAACAAGATGAAACGAACAGCTTTGCTGTTGTGTTTCCCTGGCCCTTGGATATTGCTGTCTTTTTTTTTTTTTCTATCCCCTTGAAACTGCCAAATTTCTCAGAACGGTTCTCATTGCTACTGTCTCTATTCCGTCACCCCCCATTTCACGGCCAGCGAGTTCCCAGCAGCTTGCAGCCTCACCAGGTGACTGGAAACCTCTCTTATGGATGTCTCCACTCAATTCTTATCAGCACTATGGGCCCTTCCCTAATTTTGCCTCCTGTCTTCCCGCAGCCCCCCATCCCTAGGTTTTCCTCTACGCCACTGGTCTCCTTTACAGGTACATTTCCCTCTTTGGGGCCCAAATAACCGGTGGTCCCAGACACTGAGTCCTGGATCTTCATTCTTTCTACTCTCCTCTGATTCTATCCTTATTTCAGAATCTTCATAATTCAAGATTTTCAATTGATCTAAATGCAGATGAACCCCAACTTGACATTTTTAGCCCTGAAATCTCTCACAGGGCCAGTCCCTTGTACAAAGTGCCTATTTTATACCTCATCTCAGATAATTCAAACGTCACATCAAACAGAGCCATCTTTTTTTGAAATCCAAGTGTGACAATGCCTGCCCTCTGCTTAAAATCCCTTGAGCAAGAGCGTCTCTTGCTCTTAGGATCAGGGCAAGAATTCTCCAGCGCCAGGGCACGGCCCACGCACTGCTTCCTGCAGCCTGCTTGCTCTCCTCCCAGCCACCCGAGCCTTCATGTAGTCCCTTAGGTGAACCGTTCTCTCTCCTGCCCAGGGACTTGGCACACCATGTCCCCTCTACCTGAAACTCTCTTCCTTCACATTTTGACTGCTGAACACTGAATAATGAATGTCATGTTCAATGGATATTTTTTTTTAACTTTTTTTTTTGAGTGAACTCCATGAGTAATTTTCATGGAATAAAGAGAGAGTGAAAACATTTTTAGAAATATTAATAAGAACTCAAACAGCCACCTCCGAGTTTTATTGCAGGTTCTCCTGGCTTTCAAGTGACAGACACCCACAATGGGCAGCCAACTGCTCGTCATCTATCTTGAACGATCTGGAACATACTCATTTTGCAAATGTCCTTCCCAGTTCTACACACATTTCTAATAGGTCCTATCTACCTCATCATCACTTCTGGGTTTGCGTCTTACACGTCCATCATCAAAACTTGTTATCTGGGACCATTCTGGTGGCTATAATTTTGCTGACCAGACAGTCATCCTCTTGGCTTCATGATTCAAGAACACTTTCATGTTTGGATTTAAGGAAAAATCAGTGACAATGACAAATAATTATTTCATTTCTATGTCATATATTCCCTCCAACCACCTTTCCATGTACACTTCTGAACCATCTGAAGTACATTTTTCTTTTTTTTTTTGAGACAGAGCCTCAAGCTGTCACTCTGGATAGAGTGCTGTGCTATCACAGCTCACAGCAACCTCCAGTTCCTGGGCTCAAGCGAGTCTCTTGCCTCCGCCTCCCAAGTAGCTGGGATCACACGTGCCTGCCACAACGCCTGGCCATTTTTTGGTTGCAGCCGTCAATGTTGTTTGGTGGACCCAGGCTGGATTCGAACCCGCCAGCTCAGGTGTACGTGGCTGGCGCCTTAGCCCGTTGAGCCACAGGCGCCGAGCCTGAAGTACATTTTTAATACACAAATGTCTTAAGACTATTGCCACACAGTCTTTCAGCAAAAACAGGAGGATCCAAAACGCTACATAATAAAGTGCTTCCTGCTGAGCGACTAACTGGATAAAAATGCTCAATTTCCTTTTTGTCTTCTGCAGTGTGCTCTTGACTCACTGATCTGAGTCAAGGAAAGCTCATCCAGCTTGTCTTCACCTGAAGAATGAGGCTGAGATTTCACTTACACAATCAATTTCATCCTTACCATTGGAGTCTAGAGTGGTTCTCTCTTTACATTTACCTTCTGAAACACGTAGTAATGGTGAGATGTCATCCTTTATCAGTTTTCTTCTCTTTGCTACCATGGGAGAAAATACAAAACTCTAAATTCTCACCTGTGTTCAAGGGAAGATTTTTTTTTTTTAAATTTAGCTAAAGGACACTATCTCCAGACTTCTTTTATACCTTCTTGAAAGATGATACAAAACTGTGAGTAATGCAGTAAGAAAACTTAAGGATTATATAATAATTAACATTTATTTCACTGTTACATCCTTACAGATAATTCTATCATTTTTGCTTTTCATACTTTTCAGCCTTTTTTTTTTTAAGTATAGTTGGGAATTGAAAGCAAGGATGAACTAAGTCTTCAGATGCTGCAATAGAAAAACCTTTCAAGATACAGAAAAGACAAGATCACTAAGATCCAATCATGTATTCTGGATGTATAAATGGGCCCCATGAAATCATATAGTAATGGTGAAACAGAATGAATTGTTTTATACCATAAAAGAAATTAGTAAATATTCTCTCTGTTCCTGGGAAGACCTCTAGGAAAGACAGAATTTATTTAAAAAGTCACCCTTAAAAGCAGTTAAAATGTCTCACAGAAAAGAAATTCCAAAACTAAAATGGGGTCCGACAGCCCCCGATGGTTGACTGAGGGTCAAAGACACCCACTGACCTTTAAGACCTCAGTATGTTGTTTTCCGGGAAGGTTTTCTGGATCTTCCTAATTAGGCCAAACTTGCCTATTACACAGTTTCATAACATTTCCTTCTCTTTCATAACACTAAGCACAGTTCTAACTTGATATTTATTGGTCTGATTAGTGTGAGTATTAATCAGTGTCTGCACTCTTACAAAACTGTAACCATTATAAGGATAAAGACCATGATTCTTATCCCCAATGTATTCCCAGCATGTGGAATTAAGCATGGAACATGGGGGCTTCTCAGCAGACACCTTAGGAAAATGGACCCAAATTCCAGTCTGTTTTTAACCTACATACTACGTGAAATAACTGTAAGAATGGGCAGTGATCGTCCACTGTTTCTCCCTGAGTTCTGCGTCTGAGATATTAAATATTTTCATTCATCCCCCTACGGCGTGACCCTCAGTGATGGTGAAATCAATATTAACTAACTACCTACAGGGGTCAGGTGGTTCACAGTCACTGTTCTCTTTTAATTCTCACAATCTTGCAAACTGAATATTGTTATTTTCACTTTACAGATGGGAAACTGGGATTTAGAAGGTTAAATAGCATGCCCAAGGTCACACTACCAATAAATAGGAAAGAAAAAAATTTAAATTCATGCTCGCTCTGACTCTAACCTTCTATTCTGACCACTGGGACACACACGCGAAGAAGGGTCTAGTTCTTTTGCAACTATCCAGAACACGGAGATTCTTGTTTGGGAACCAGTGGTATTAAGGAGTGTTGTCTAAGGTGCTATGATTCAATTAAATCAACATTTAGATTTGGTTTGTCTACAGGGGGGTTTGTTTTGTTTTTCCTGAATAGCTTGTACTCTTCCTGCCTTGTGCGTAGAATCTTACTTCAAAGTACAACACATACCACACAGGCACGGAGACACATTTTCCTTTTCCTCAGGAAACAGAAAACCAGCTCCAATTTATTAACAAGGCCAATGTGCTGTAGATATTACACATGTGCAAGTTTCACCTAGCAAATTCAGAAAGAAAGTTCTCCAAAACAGGGGATTTGCCTTTTACCAGCACTTCAAAAATATATTTCCACCGGCTGTCAGAATGCTTATTTCCACAAAATATAATGACTTCAAGTGAGCTCGGTGTTTTTATGTCTGCCAGATATGTACACATTTATGCACTCTGGTAAGAGGCTGTAATGGCTTCCTCCTCAGCACTTACTTCCCCTCCTACATTTCTATTAGAGGCCCAGTTCTTCCTTTCAAAATGCAACAGCAAATTCACAAACGACAACGTTAAGAGCCATAAAAAGGTTAGAGTGACAGTAAACAGCTAATAACTGAATGTCAGAGAGAACAGAGTGAAGCAGAAGTTGCAAATCCAATTCCCTCATAATTTCTACCTGTAGGCAGGAGTACCCATCAAGGGGGTTACTACAGGCAGAGGACAGCAGCAGTCTGATGCTCAAATCACCCCTCGCCAAACACCAAAATGTCAACTCCAGGAGGAGGAACCAAGCCTCTCCCAGCAGGTACTGGGCAATCACGCCTGACAGGTGGCAGACTGATCTTTTCAGGACAGGGCCTTGCTGTGTCACCCGGGCTGGCCCGCAGTGGTCCGACCACAGCCCGGTGCAGCCTCCAACTCCTGAGCCCCAGTGATCGTCCCTTCTCACCCCCATGAGAAGCTGAGACTACAGGTGCACTATCACCCCGGGCTGAGGCCTCAACTTCACATTTTAGATTTCCTTTAAGTTTTCCTTACTGGTTTGAAGAGGAAAACCACACCCTGACTCTTTCCCCGGTTTGACATGAATAAAAAAAATAATGAATGAAGTGTCTTATGATTCAATTGATCCAAGAGGCCTGTAACCATCACATTAGATTATTCACAGCACAGTGAACTAATGTGCGTATTGAATGTATTTCTGCCTGTATCTTCCTCAAAAAGAACCTGAGGTCATTTCAGTAGTATGGAATTTCCCTTCAGCAGTCCAGGTATTTATTGTCACATCTACTGAAAGAAACCCGAGGGGAAAATATGACGCATGTGCCTCACACTTGAAAAATGAAGCAGTATGAACACAACAGGTGCTTGCACACACAACACAGATTAGTGACTGCCAGGACAGTACTGATCACTGTGGTAGTGAAAATGGTGGACAAATTTGTGCCGACCCCAAATTCCCAAGCTATACCCAGCACCCCTCCCAGGGGGAGACCTTCTTTAAGAGAAGGTGAGCTCCCTTAGTTGTAACTGGAAAAATCGACCGTAGAATACATAAATCGCTTACGTGCTCAATTCCTCTGAGACCATGGCATTAAAGGATTACGAGGGATAGGGTAGGTGACAAATGACACACGTGTCTTGAGGAAAGAAATATTCCTGAAATTGAGACAAGGCCTGCAAAGCTTTGGTAGTATTTTTCTGCCTGAACTAATTTTAGATGATTCTCTCACCACTGGAGAGTTTGCACCATGCCAGGTTTATCCTGACTCAAGGATAAACAGATTTTTATCTCTCTGACTGCAGGTCATATTATCTCATGAATGAACTGTTATGTAGGTCAGTAACGAGTATCTGCCTCACTGAATGTGCATTTTGTCCCTGGTGTTTATGCTCTCAATATCAAGATTTTAGATAATTATTGGTGGGGAGGGAAGAGATTGGTACAAAGATGCAAAAGAGATTTGACATTTATTCTGTTTGAAGCAGAACTTATCAAAATACCTGAATAATTTACAATCTTCCATTCTTTTAAACTGTATCACCCTGGCTTAACTGATGTTCTCTGCATAACTCCTACTTCTTCCATATTGTTAAATACTTCTTTTCCAAACAAGAAGTTGCCATTTCACTTTTACTCTGAAGCTCAGGGTTCCCTATTTGTTACTTTGTAACAGACAAACAAAAAATAATCCCTTTGTTAAATGACCACGGAGCACTATGACAGGAGCACCAGCGGGACTGATGAGCTGAAAATAGTAAATTAATCCAAGTACAGAATGCGGCTGCGGAGAAACGAAATCCGAAAGAGAAAACGTCAAGCACTATGAACCGATCTGGAAAGCCAACCCAGACAAGAATTAGGTTAAATCTGTCGATGAAATGAGATGAACCAATTAGTGGTACATTCAGACTCTGAAAAGACTCAAATAACCTTTCGCCAAAAACCAAAATATAAACTCCAGGAGGAATCATCAAGTCTCTCCCAGCAGGTACTGGGCAGTCACGCCTGATACACAGCAGACCTTAAAACACTCTCTGAACAAACTCATGGACGTAGAGTTTCCTGTAGCTTAACTGGGTGAATATCACTCTGCTGGGTGAATACTGTTCTTCAGCACCTACAACGCACATAGAATGTAAAAGGTACAAATCCTTCCCATATGCTCCTCGAGAATAAAGCAGAGACGTTTAGTCTCCGCCTTCAGAGGGTCTGACCTAACTGGTCAGAGGGGGACCCAGGCACCAGTGTTTGTTTCTGTTTTGTTTTACATTGAAAGCACTGAGAAAGAGAAAATATTCTTTTGAAATATACTGTCCAAATGATCCAAAGGAGTTAGAATGTTTTATAAACTTAATTGATAAAACAGCGGCGGGGTTTGAGAGGACTGACTCCCAATTTTGAGTACACAGTATTCCAATTTTAATATACAGTATTCTGTATAAACTTATTTCCAAAACGTTAAAAAAAATTTTTTTTAATTAAATCAAATTAATATGAGGGTACAATTTTTAGCTTACGCTGTTCCCACTTTCAGGGTCAAGTTCCATTTGTAGAAAGGTCCCTCACTCAGGGGGAATCCAGGCACCAGTGTTTTTAAAGAATTATTCATCATAATTCTAATGCATGAACAAAAGTGACAACTACTGATCTGCCAACAACACAGAGTTCTCAAATATAAACGTTTTTATACCATTTCTTATCTATACTGACAAGCCAAAAAAAAGTAAATACTTTTTTAAAGACAGCTGTCACACTTGCATAACACTACAAATACAACATTCAAATTTAAAATCTTTGATTATAAAGAATACTTTATTAACTAATAAGTGAAGAAACGAACTTTATTTATGATGCTTTAACTTAAAATTTGATCCCAAATTACTTTGAAGTAAAAAGGGTTATGCAGTGTTCAGCACAGTGATGTTTTCAAATAAAAATTATATTCTATCATTTCAATACTGATATTTGCGTATTTCTGTGCTGAGATTGCATAGATAAATGTTAAGTGTTGTGGGAGCTGTCTGACCATCTTAAATCACTTCAGATATCAAATTTATATAGGGTGTGTTCCCAAATACAGATATGCCTCAGCAACAGTGTGGGTTTGGTTTCAGACTACCAAAATAAATGTTACAATAAAGCAAGGCACATGAATTTTTTAGTTTCCCAGTGCATGCAGAAGTTATGATCACACTGTACTATAATCAATCAAGTGTGCCAAAGCGCTAGATCTTTAAAAACACTATATATAACCCTATCTTTAAAATGTTACTGCTAAGAAACGTGAACCCGTCAGCTTCCCATCATCTGAGCCTTCGGAGAGTTGCCATCTCTGCTGGCGGGGGTGGGGGTCTTGCCTCCATGCTGATGGCTCTGACTGATCAGGCGGTGGCTCCTGAAGGCTGGGCTAGCTGTGGCAATTTCCTAAAATAAGAACAATGAAGTCAGCTGCATGACTGACTCTTCCTTTCATGCTAGATTTCTTTGGGGCATGTGATGCTGTTTGATAGGGTTTTCCCCATGGTAGAACCTCTTTCAAAATTGGGAGTCAGTCCTCTCAGACCCCGTCCCCTGGGTGAGGGGCCTTTCTAACTCCTTTGCATTCTAACTCTTTTGGATCATTGAACAGATTCTATCTCAAGAAACCACCTTCTATGTGCATTCATAAGCAGCAGGTTCTCGTCGGCTCACGTTTGACAGTGAGACTGCAGCAATTCAGTCACATCTTCAGGCTCTATTTCTAATTCTGGTCCACTTGCTATTCCCACCGCAGCTGTAGTTCCTTCCTCTGCTGAAGTCTTTGAACCCTTCAAAGCCATACCTGAGGGCTCGGTTCCACTTCTTTTCAACTCCTGATCATATTGATACTCTGACCTCCAATGAACATGAATGTTAAATAGCATCAGGAATGGAGAATCCTTTCCAGAAGGTTTTCAATTGACCTTGCCCAGCCTCCTCACCATCTATGGAAGCTATAGCCTTACGAAATGTATTTCTTAAATAGTTACAACTTACATGTTGAAATTACTTTCTAATCTGTGGGCTTCAGAATGGATGTTGAGCTAGGAGGCATGAAAACAGCGTTAACCTCATTATACATCATCGGAGTTCCTGGGTGACCAGCACGTTGCCAATGAACAGTAATGTTTTCAAAGGTACCTTTTTTCCTAAGCAGGTCTCAAAGGCGGGCTTCATAGACTCAGTAGCCATGCTGTACACAGATGTGCTATCATCTAGGCTTTGTCATTCCATTATTGAGCTGGGCAGAAAAGATTTAGCATAATTCCTACGGGCCCTAAGACTTTCAGAATGGTAAATGAGCCTTGGCTTCAACTTAAAGTCACCAGCTGCTTTAGTCCCTCATAAGAAAGTCAGCCTGCCCCTTGAAACCAGGCACTGACTTCTATCTATGAAACTCCTGGATAACAACTTGCACAGAAGACTGTCTTCCTATGTCCAAAATCTGTTTGCTATAGTCATCTTCACCCACGACCTTAGCTAGATCTTCTGGGTCACCTGCTGCAGTTTCTCCATCTGCCCCCACCACCTCAGCTGAATTTTCACATTACGGAGACGGCTTCTTTCTCTCAGCTTCATGAACGAACTTCTGCTCACTTCACACTTTCCTTCTGAGCCTCCCTCAGCCTTCACGGAGCAGAATACAGCGAGGGCCTTGCTCTCAAGGAGGTTTCAGCTTACTGGAACGTGGTGGCTGATTTGCTCTGTCCACACCACTCGAACTTTCTCCATATCAGCGATAAGACTGTCCTGCTTTCTCATGATTATTCTTGGGTTCCCTGCAGTAGCACCTTCCATTTCGTTGAAGAACTCTTCCTTTGCATTTACAACTGGACTGACTGGACAAAGAGGTCTATTGCAGCCTATCTTGGCTTTGGACATGCCTTTCTCACTCAACACGATCATGTCCAGCTTTGATTGAAAGTGAGAAGCTAAGACTCTTCCTTTAACTAAGAGGCCATTGTAGGGTTCTGTTGCTGGGAAAAGGGTGCCAACAGACTTGTTTGATGCAGGATTGCCACAAATTTCCAACTTGTGAAAAAAAAAATGCAGCATCTATGGAAGCACAAAAAAAGCTCAGCACTGTAAAACTAGGTCTGCCTGTATTCTATCTCAAAGTTTATCAGAGGAGGAGGACGCTGTTACAGAGTGGCCATGGAGAGGCTGGCGTGTGGACGCTGGGAAACGCGGGAGCTTCTGTAACAGTAAGAGAACTGACCACAGAAAATACTTCCCACACCCAAGTTATACTTTTCCTATAATTAAGTATTTTATTATAATAATCAACTCTGGC
This sequence comes from Arctocebus calabarensis, assembly GCA_963573935.1. Taxonomy (NCBI): domain Eukaryota; kingdom Metazoa; phylum Chordata; class Mammalia; order Primates; family Lorisidae; genus Arctocebus; species Arctocebus calabarensis. The sequence goes on along the minus strand of CAUYON010027118.1, from coordinate 55,284 downwards.
ATGTTGGTACCTTACTCCTCAGAGAAGTTCAAATGCCTCCAGATCAGGAGGAGACCACTGACTGTCCTGGGAAAGGGTGCCCAGAGATGTCCTCTCCAGGAAGATTTTTGAGTGAGCATCGCTCAGCACTTCTGAGTTGAATTAAATTGCAAAGCATCTTCACATTATCTTGAGTAACAGAATAAAATACAACCACCATAGTATCTCCAAGATCACAGGGCCATTCGGTGACTTCATGAGACAAAGTGGACCTTGACTACTCAACTATTCACAAAGCATCAGCGGTAGCAACTCAAGAACTTCACTAGATCTCTCTTTTCTTCCTCTTCTATTTTGAGCAAGTCCAATTCCAAAGATTAGCATTTCAAATATATATTTGAATGAAAAGAATCCAAGACAAAGAACTATGGCCAATTCAGCTGTGTTTGAGTATCTACTCTGTCCCAATCGTCAGCATCTGAAGGTTGAAACTTACCCTAAATCAGATAAATGCCAGTAATTTATATGCAAAGGTTCTATGCCCTCTCATCCAGACACACTGTCAGGATGGAAATGTGCACATTTGGGGGATTTCATACATCCAGCAGAGTGAGTTTGGGAGTCCTCCAAGAGTTAAGTTTCCTTAAGTGAAAGCACTACCCTTACACTCTCATAGTGCCCGAAGCCAAGCTTCCTTCTGGCTGATATAATTCATTGCATTTCCCTTGCTCTGTCCCGACAGCTGTTATCTCTGAGTATTCAAGTATGCGGCTACAGGCTTAGTGCAGTTGCACAACCTTTTCTTTGGACTCTGAGCCTTCTCTTCAAGGTTTAAAATCCTCCATAGACAAGAAACAAGAGCACTCACTTGGGACATTTTTTCTCTGTGTCACTGGAGTTCTTTAAAACAGGCTTAGCCGACAAAGGACCTCGCTGTGTAAATAAAACACCCTCCTTGTGAGAACAAGGCCCATGTTCCCTGGGCATCTGTTTAGTAAGTGCTCTTAATTTGCTTTCCACCTTTAAAACAGCTCAAACACAGTTATTAGGCTACAGTAAAGACAAACACAAGCATAAGATCCTTGCTTTAAAATAAGACCTTCAGTTCCAAGTAAAAAGTCAGGGATTACGGAACAGAGTACATATTTTAGCGACTCAATGAAACGGCAGCATCATGCATGACGCTATGTTGTAAGACAGAGGCACAGTGGAATGAGCGTCAGAACCCCCGCCTGGTAAAGCTGGTTTTGTTAACCAGTGCAGGACACCAGAGGAATCTTATTACCTTGCCTGTAGCTTAGCGGTATCACATATAACGATAATTAACAGCACCACACCCAATTTGCTCACTGAGTTTTTGAAAAATCACAGGTTATACAACACACTGAAACAGAACTCCTAAAGCCAGCAGCAGGACTTACAGGAGTGACTCCTTAAAATGAGGCGTTTTCATCAAAGAACATGCACAAGAGCTGAATAGAGTCCACCAATAGGGGGACAATTTGCAGACAGCCCTTAAAATGTTATTACAGGGCTGAGCTCATGCAACCTGACTTGGTAATCTATTTATACTCTTTTGCTTTGCATTTAAACGCTAAAACTCAACTGGAACATGCCAAATTCTCTACCGGCTCTAAAAGAGAGGGTTTTTAACATGAGATTTAGATATTATTTTTCTGTTCAGATAATATATTTCCATTTGCCTGGGAATAAAGTATTCTCATTTTGTTTAGCCTATTTCTTTCTAGGCAAAAGAAAATCTAGACCACAAAAATAAAAATGACAAAGAGAAGAAAAAAACCCATTTAATTCAACACGTCTTGCTAAGAGTGAAAAGCAGAGTTTCCTCCGGCTAAATAATTGCTCTTTGTGGTGGACTTCTAGCAAATGTCAGAATCTTATTGCACGCAATATCTTAAAATGTAGCTTTCTAACAACGTGGGTTTAAAGGCAGGATACTCGGGTTTGGGGAATCAGGATGTTAAATAAAAATGTTTGGGGGTTCCTCTATTCCCCAAGTCTAAATATGACAATCACCAGCCCTATATTATGTCCTCACACTTAAAAAACTAGCTTCAAGTATTTCATCTGGGGACAATAAAAACAAAGAAGCACTACATCGTGGCTCTGAGCGTACAATCAGTGTTTGTTGCCATAAAGGCCAAGCATTCCCCTTGGATTAACACTTATTCAAATGGCCTCCTCCCCCACCAGGCTATGTCTGGGGCTTCTCTGTGCCAGTTCCACGTACACACTTGTTTATCGCTAACTCGTTTTCCTTTTTCTCCTGTTCCTTCTATAGATCAGCGTTTAGGAAAATGAAGATCTCCTCCAAGGGATATGTTAAATGTTTTTAAGGCGTCTATAACGTCACTGTGTCTCTGGCAAGGGTCAAGCTCACAGAGGAACAGGACACTTGTGGAGCGGGGCTCCTCTCGGCAGGGACCCCCACCTCGCGGGGCCCAGTGCTGCTCCCCCTCTGGGGACAACTCTTTAGACCCACACTGGCTCATTAGCTCCCATGGTAGCATCTCACCCAAGTCAGGTCCGGCATCTCTTGTTCTACAGGGGCTGTCTCTGCTGCCCCTGCACATTGATTTTTCATGGAGGCAGACCGTTTTCCTGTTACACAGATGGAGCCAGAGCCTCCACGCACACCCTTTCCCCCCAACCCCAAAAGCCCACCGATTTTGAATCCATTTGAGAGTGGGCAACTGGACATCTCACTCCACTGGCTCTTACCCCTCCTCCTCTTCCAGAAGCCTCTGGTTAGGAGCTTGGGCTGGGCACCCGGTTTTCCTCCTCTGGCCCTCCCCTTTCACTGTCGAGTTTTCCCCAGTACTATGACTTCTTCTTCTGATGTACGTTGACAGCATTATTTTTACCCTTTTAGACTTTGGTTAGAATGCCCAGACCCACCACATTGGCTCTTGGCACCTTCCTCACCTTTCCTAGCATTCGTGGTCTTCCATTCTCCTGACAATGAACTCTCCAATCCTGCTTCCTCTTAGATGTTTCATTCTTCTACTGGGAAATAAATCAGCACTCTTCATAAACATTTTGTTATTATTTTTAAAATTTACAATCCAGGTTGCCTCTCTTCCTCTACAATTCAAATACCTTCCTTTCCTGTGCAGGAGTTCTTTAAAGATCCAAACGCAGCTATTCATACATCTCTCTCTCTCTCTCTGCGTCATCAGTGCATTTTATGGAACTTATGCTTATAATTGTAACTTACATTTCTCTTCATCTTGTACTGAGACTATTAGGTACTGAGAAGTTTATATAAGTGTAATAAATCATTACATGATTGATTACCAATTACAGAGCATGCTATTAGCCACCTATTCCCAGCTACGCATTTTAGCAAATGTCGTTATTTATAAACACATCTAACCATTTATTTCCTACAGGAGCAACAAAACCCCATGTATGGAATAACACGAAAAATGCTTGTGTGAAAGGGCAAATTCCTGGTTTGATGCCTGTAGCTCAGTGGTTAGGGGGCCGGCCACATATACTAGGGCTGGCGAGTTCAAACCCAGCCCTGGCCTGCTAAACAACAATGACAACTACAACAAGAACATAGCCAGGTGTTGTGGCAGAAACCTGTAGTCCCAGATACTTGCGAGTCTAAGGCATGGGAATCGCTTATGCCCAGGAGTTTGAGGTTGCTGTGAGCTGTGACACCACGGCCCTGTACCGAGGGTGACACAGTCAGACTCTGTCTCAAAAAAAGCAAACGCCATACGCAGAAAGATGCATTTTAAAGAATTTTAAAATGCATTTTAATGAATTTTGTAAGATTGTGAAATATAGGATACATGGTACACATACACACACGTCTTCCTATAACAAAAGTCCCCAGTTTCCATCAGAGGTATTATCTCTATGTGGGCTCAGTATACTCCATTCTCAGTGGACAAACATGCTGAAACCAATTTCTGCTAAAAACAAACAAAAACTCTTTCTAAATGCATTTCTTGGATTTAGGCCATTGTCACAAAATCACTATTCTTCTATGTGGCTCCCCTAGCTGCTTTTAAAGCTTTGTTTTCAAAAACAAAAGCAGATTTAAGCATTGCTTGTAGAGAGCGCTGTGGATGGCATTTAAATAATACAGCAGTTGGGACTGAAAAGGAACCTTTGGAAACAGCTAGACAGGGGATACTGCAGATGGGGAGAGGGAAAGCAGTAAAACTCACTTGTAAGAGCTTTCAAGAAGGTCAGGACAGCATCTGCACTTGGGCTGCAGAACCTGCCATACTTTCTAGATGCTATCAAGAGTTTGGGGGAGCAACTGGGATCAAATGAGGTCCCATGGGGCAAAAAATGTTAACTCTCTTCTTTCGAACCTGTTCCACAGAACATCAGATTTAGGTGGAATCTTAAAAACCACCTGCGCCAAGCACAACCATCCTCCTCACCCACTCATGAGTACCTGAATGAGGACAGTACACGCATGAGAAAGAAAATTTTGAAATGAGAAAATGCACTCCGTGACCCTCAGTCTCTATTAAAACTAGTCTATGTAACATAATTGTATTTTTTCAGCCAACTAATTCCCTTTCTTATTCCTTCTCCCAGTTGTGATTCAGAAACTTGGGAAAAATAGGAATTTGACCCTGTCCATCAAGGGCTCTGTGATGCAACTGCAGAACTGGACCGAGAAAGACGGTAACTATCAACTTGGACTTCTAACGGTGTTCTACACAGGTAGGGGCCACCCATATGTTTGTCTTTCACTTAAATTCACTGACTTGTAAACTACACAGGGAGAAGTACAAAGGAAATGTGAGTTAACAGCTTTCCCATAAACATTTTCCAGTTATTCTGGGCAAACGGAAATTTGCATAAGTGATAAATAAATACACGGGATTTAGGTTATGACCATTATGGCAATGCCTATAATTCAATTTTCAAAATCTACATTAGCTCATAAACTTATATCATATAGAATACACTAGAAAAGAGAGATTTTTGTCTTCCCTTAACAGTCTTAAGGCACCCATAGGTCCACAATAAAGTTTTCTTCAGCCTCTTATAAAATGAGATCAATAAGAATAATGTAGATTTTTCACAGATTGAAATTATATAAACAACAGTTCCATTAATACACACTAAATTTGACCTCTATCACTCCTTTTAAAAATTATGATGAAAGCCAGTGACAGATTTTAACATAATTCCTTGTCAGAATAAAATCTTAGCCCCCGGACATGTCCTTCCAAGTCTAGAACCACTGCCCTAAACACCAACTGCCTTTTCCTAGTGATATCACAGCAACTATGGGATGATAAAATAAGAAAAGGAAAGATCAAACACCAAAGCTCTGCTGAAAGACACAACGTAATCAAAGATACCATACCCTATGACTACCACCACATAAATCTGCGCCAGCTTTGTAATAATGACAGCATATCAAGCACTTTCTCTATGCCAGGCTTTGTCCCAACTGTTTTGTGTGTACATCTCATGCCTCACAACTTGAGGAGGTAAACGGAGGCATCTGTTGGTTCCTACAGATTTCGGCAGGTACACATCACGATTAACTGTGGCTGTAATCAAAACGAGATATTTACTTGTCTTTTGGAAAATAACCAAATGCCCCATTGTTTGTAATGATATCATTAATAAAATCTATAAAGGGAACTGCCAAAAGTACATTTAAGATCAGCTAAGGGAGAAATCCAGGAGTATGCCTAGAAATGCACCAATATGTTGATTCAATCTTTTTGAAAAAATTTGTTTCCTGGGAGAAAAAATGGCAGGAACATGTTAGAGAAAAAAATTATTTTAGCCTAAAAATGGGAAAGTAAAAAGAAAACGGTATTTCCTCCGAATGTGTTCAGATGTATTTTGTCTTCTTATATATGCCTCTCAGGCGAAAGACCAATGGCACAGAAAGATAGTGAAGAGATCACAGCATTCCATCTACACAGCAGAAGGGGTTGTCTATTGAAAGAAAACTAATTAACAGCTGACCCAAGGAACAAAAGAACGCTGTTGTGTGACATTTTGTAGCGAAAGTGACAGTAATAACAATAAACCAAACGTCCAAAGAATGTGTCACATAATTATAGTGCTTATGATTGATAATTTACAGGCATAAATGAATTGGATTCTTTGGAAGGTCTCCTTCACCCTGTGAAAATACAATTTACTTTGCTATGATCTTGGCTTTCTATAAAATAGAAAGTAAACAACCCAATACTGTAAGATTATATAAAATTAAAGATGACAATATATTTTTTTTAAAAAACCCAGGCTCTAATGAAGAGGAAAGTTACACAGGACAACATGGAATTTCATTCCCAGATTCAGAAAAGTTAGTACAGAGTGGCTGTGATACTGTGGGGAACACCACCAGATTTGGAAATCAGAAGTCTCCGACATAATTCCCTAGCCTTAGGGCCTGAATCCACTTACTTCCTCTTCCCAAGCTACAATTTCTTCCTGAAAATTCTACTGCAGTAACAAGGCCAGCTACTTCAGACTTGCTGCTCACCTTCAACAAAACTCTGAGTGGAAAAGAGCTTTTGTTGTAAAGGACAACATTCTGCATGTTCACTGACAGAGAGATGGGTAAGGGTCTGGGAAAGTGCCAAGCAAACACAAAACCATCCAAGGAGGTAAAGGAAATTACATTCTATTTACCTGAAGGTAGCTTTTCATTCTGAAATACTGCACCGCTTGGTTTTAAAGGAAGTAAAAGTCCACCTGATAACCCACAGGGGAGTACCCGAGGCCTGTACCATAAAGGTCACCTAAAGAAACGTTCCTTAGCACCCAACACCAAAGCTAGGGCTTAGTAACAGGATAAAGACCTGCCATCGTAGGTGTCTGGATCAAGCAAGGTGGGATCATGGTAACTAAACATACGATTCCTGAAATAAATTTTGTAATCTTGGTAATCAGGTCATAACCTCTACTGGTTAAGTCTTCCCAGGCTTCCACTATGTCGTCTGCAGATGCAATTTAGCAAAGAAAGTATTATTAACAACAAATATTCTGAATAGCCACAGACATCTAGGGCACAGTTAAGGTCATTCAATCGTATTGTTAATCACACATAGTGGGCAATACAAAGATCTTTTAATGCTCCATCCTCCATGAGGTCTTCCTTGACCAGCTCCACCACTCGTTACAGTAAATCCCTGTTTATACATTGTGTATTTTGATTTTATATTTTGATTATATTTTGGTGTGATTCTCCCTCTCAAGCTTGAGTTCCATGTAGCAGTCGTGGTATGTTATGATAAACCACAGCACACAGTGTGGCACCTGTCACCCAGGCACTCCACATACACTAAGGAAATGCTTCAAATGTGGTACCTGACTGGCGAGGCATTGGGGGTCTCACAAACATGCACTGTTTAGTTATTATTAAGTTTCATGTAAGCCAGCTTAGTGAGGGAAGCAAGCCCCAAACATGGCAAGCCTAAGGATCCTGCCAGATTCAAATATTTACCACAAATAATACATAAATGGATAATTGAGAGAGAAACCTATGTTTTCACTGTTTTTAATAGTCAGCATGTAAGAAAGCTTTTCACGTGAAACGCAGCAGAAAAGATGTTCTCAAGACAGCGTCCATACCGTTCTACGGCTCCAACGCAAGGATTGATGTAAGAAGGCTCTAAAAGACGAACCTTTCCAAGAAAAAAAGGTTACTGTTTTAAGAAAACTTAGAAACCAAGACTATAGCTCAGAATCCTTACCGCCCCTAGACTCCACTCCCCACAACGAGGTGTCTTCCGTTCTAAAGAATACAACACTGGATCACAAGACAGGCTCATTCTCGTTTTGGAAAACAGACAAGCTTCTCTTCTCAGAGTATGGAGTTCTATTCATCTTTCCCTCCCTCAAAAAATGGAAACTTTATGAAGAAGGTGGGACAAAGGCAGGCAGGCAGGCAGGCGTGACAGCCTCGCTGGTGGAGTACGAGACAGGGATGGGAGGAGAGGGGTGATGAGTAAGAGGGCAGAGAAGTTCACAGCGGTCTGAGCATCAGGCAGGTGGAGCAGCCACTGGGAAGCAACAGCAGGACCCCATAAGACGGGGTGACGTCTGATCTGGCCTTACTGGCCGGAAGGGACTGGTGGAGGACGCAAGACAGGAGGCTGGCACAATGACAGAGGGACGCTGCAATGGAGAGGCAAGGTCTGACGAGTGATGGTGGAGACAGGCACTACAGAACACAGTGCTCAACCCAAAAGGGAAGGGAAAAATGGCAGAAGGAGCATGTACAAAAAGCATGTGCTCCCAGCTGTCAGTCCAGGAGCAGGGCTTCCCCCATACGGTCCAGCAGAACCACGTTGGAACCAAGGAGCCTTGGTCAAGAACGGCCATGCTCTGAGAAGGCGGAGGCCTTGGCTGGCCACCACGTGGGTCTCTGGTAGGACACCAAGCATCTTGTGCACATCCCAGAAGTACGTGAAACCCCAGCGCAACATAATGCCGGAACAATGTGGTTTAATGGTTTTTAAATGTTGCGTTTTCTTTTACCATTTAAGAGATCAACACAAGCAGGATGTTTTTGAGCCCGTTACACTGGATTTCTCTCTGAAAACTTCAGGGACAAAGAGTTCGGGATACAAACAACATTCTGTTCTTAGACAGCCACATGTTCTGTGGCTCATTAACTCCTCCCATTGCCATTCGGTTTCCCGCCCTTAGCAGGAGGCCAGTTTGTCAAGAAACCCAGAGGGAGCAGGAGAGCTGCGGGGGCCCAGCTGAGCCCGGGCCCTGATGAAGCTCTGCCAGCCCCGCCCGCCACCGCGGCCCCTGAGCACCTGAGGGGCCACAGGTGGCATGTGTGACCAGCAAATCACACAGGCAACAGAGATCCAAGAGAACATTACCAGTCCTCCGCATTGGTAATGTTCTCCTGGGGATCCGACATCCTGTTCTTCTCCTCCCAGCTCTGGAGGTGCTTTGTCATAAGCACCGTCACATTTAGCTTTTCCCTCCCCACAATACCCAGAGTGCACACGCAACCCACTCAAAGGAAAGCAAATAAATAAAGAACAGCCCAGGGAGGCAGGCAGGACATTGTGAGCCGTCTCTACAGACCCAGCTATTTCAAATCCTGTGAGTCTAAGTATGTGCTGGAAGGGTGGGGTAGTGCCGTAAAGGACACGCACGGAAACTAAATGATAAAGTTAAGTTTTGAGGAAAAATAATCAAGAGATCAGAAAAGCAAAAGTCAGGAGAGAAAAGAATAAGTTGGAAGCAAGAGGAAAGGAAATGAAAAACACCCAATAAAGACAATTTATTGACAGATTCCCACCGAAGACAGTCAGGCGTCCTGATTCACGCTCAGTCTCTCTCCCCCTTCTATTTTCTTGATAAATGATTAGACCCAAATAGGGCATCCAGACTGGCCTAATCCTGCTGGCATTAGAATGCGGCAGCAAAGCCATGATGGAATCCAGCACATCTGAACACACCCTAATCTCCCAAATAATTAAAATATTGCGAAAAGTCAAGGTGCTGAGGCTCCCAGGCAAGGCTTCCATCTGTGATCCAACACTTGAGAAGTTATTAGGGAAAGAAAGGGTACAGAGACACAGTTTTAAAAAATAAAAAGGCATATAAACAAGTGTGGTTCTCAAAAATATTTGGAAGGCTCGTCTGATTTTTTTTTTAAGCAAGGGAAAAGTAAAGAGTTTTTTTTAACAGAACAGTTTGTACAAGATTACATAAGAACACACAGCAAACAAGTGATTTCTTTCTTGCCAATTTTTCATGGTAATAGGTTACACCCAAGATCCCACTCAATTCTGTACATATTTTACAGCTTCTGGCTTCTAATCCATGAAGGAAGCTTGCAGAGACAAAAACAGGGCCGAGAAATACCTGGTATCTGTTTTCCTGACAATTTTAATGTTGTTGTGCTCTCTGTCATTCATTTCTATTAGGTGTTCTGCACTCAGAACATTTGCACACAACATATTTACATATGTGCGCACTTTGGAGTTTTTACTCAACTAATTCATGCACCTAAACTCGTAATTACAGTCAGTGAATAAGACCAGATTGGCTGAAATAGAAGATGACAGGGCTCTGTACTGTATCAAGCTAAAGTTTGGACTGCCCCTCAAGAAGAGAAGAGACAAGGACGGTGTTTCTAAAGTCTGCCTTAGGTGTGTTACGGATGTGTTTTCACAGCTCGGTGGATCTTAACAAGCTAATCCTGCTGTCAGACGAGGGTGAACCTACCCTTTCCAAATGTCAATATTCCTCTCACGGAGAGTAGAGGTGTGATGAGACAGAAAGGACTGGTGGCACCAAAACATTTACTATTATTCATTACTGCCCTGGAATTAAAACCTAAAACCTAAACAAGGTAACTGGGAAAACCTTCCATTCAAGAATCCAAGGATCTGATTCTAAAGTATATCTTTGGTTTCAACTTTCACCACTTTCATATATGCAACATTGGAACAGCTAAAAATGTGTATTCTAAAACTGTGTGTTCATTGCCAATTTTTTAAAAAAGGGCAAGAGCCTAAATGCAAAGAGAAGAAAAGGTCAACTTTGCTATTGTTATTGTTAACAAGCTGGAGCTATAAAACTCTCTCTCCTGTGACACTGTCACAGAGATTAATGGCCTCCACAGTTCAAACCGTACCCCTGACATTTTCTAGTGACTGGGAAAGCCGAGTACAGGAAGAGCATTACTAACTGCAGTACGCGAGTGTTGAGGGGAACAGTCCTTACATTTGGACACACGGCTCCATGGACTTCTTCAAATCATGAATGACTGCGTCTTACATTAATATTTAGTTGAACTTTCCATAATTTCAACGTTGACATCTGGAAAGGGGGAAAAAACTGATCATCCCACAGTATTTCACCCTTGAAGTGCATTTGAAAAGAACATGCTGGGTTAATTAGACAATGCAATTTTTTTTCCAAATGTACATAATATAGAATGACAATATCTGCATCTCGGAAACATTTCGTCTGTGATCGTCTATCAGGAAAGGCAATGAAGTCTGAAGTGGTGACAGAATTACCGAACTGGTATCTTCCCTACTTTAAATCTTCTGAAAAGAAATTTTTTGTCCTGTCTAGAGTTTTCTATCTCCGAGGCTTCTTTCAGAACCAAAGATGATGATGCAACATAAGGACTGTAAAATCTGTTTTGCAGAACACACACTGGAAGGTTCCATGGTCACATAGACTCTGGAACGCTCTCTTCCTTACCCAGGATGCAAAACAGTCATGTTAAAAATCTGACAGTCGTGATTTAAAGAATTAAAGACTCCCATTTACCCTTGTGTAAAGCGACGTAAGATAAGCTTCATCTTTGCCATAGAGTCCGTTCAATCCACATGACAGCCTCCTAAGTATTCCATGGAATCTACTTTGGAAAACACTAATCTAAAAACTAAACTTGCATTGGCTGGAAACAAAAAGTGAAAATTATACTCAGAAATTCCGTGAAAAAGATATTTACAGGTCTTTAATATCTCTATAGAATTTTCTTCCCTATGAGTAGTAATGGGTCAGTGGAAATGGAAACTTATAGAGATTGCTTTTATCTGTTTTAATGAAGGAAAACATCACTTTCCTCTAAAAAAGCCTAAACAGGAAGAGTTTGAAGGATGAGCGAAACAACCCCCCCAAATTCTTTTCTGTTGAAGAAATATCCAAGTGCTCACACTCAGAAAAATGTTAGGAAAACAAACAATGTGTTTGGCAATATAATGATTCCAAACAATGCTTCCTCTGCAAGTCCAATTTGTTTTCTACCACTTGTCTATAAACCTTCTCCCCGGTGACTCAATCAAATGTTAGCTTAGCGGAGGCAGTTTCAATCAAATTTAAAATTTTAGAAAATGAAGCAACAAGCCAAGGGCTTTGGCTTTATGTTAACTGGGAGAAGAGACAGAGTGAAATGAGATTAAGGATAAGGGATTTATGAAAAGTCTTTGGGAGGTATAAGAATTCTCATTCACATATTAGTCCTAAGGGTTCTGTTGGGTTGGCTATTATTAGTGTCAGTCAGAAATGAGTCAAGAAAGGAAAGGGTAAATGAGGAGAACCTTGCCATAGATGAAAAAGATTGTACTTCAGGGACCACAGAAGCCATGAAAATTAGCACTGAGCCCGCATGCCCAGGACATAAAAGAATTCAGGACAGTCTTAATGAGAACCAGGCAGTCTGCCTAATGAGAACCTTAATATACTTTATCTCCCCTTTATATTTCATTTCAGTGTCATCAAAAGCAGTGAACCAACAAGTATTTATTGACTGCATACTCTGTGCCCAACTCCGGTCCAAATGCTCTGGGGAGACCCAGCTTGCATACAGCAGTGGTTAGAAACCTGTGCTGTCTCCACCAACACATCAGCACCACCTGGGAACTCGTTAGAAATGCAAATTCTCAGTCCTACCTCAGACCCAATGAATCAGAAAGTCTCAGGATGGGCTCAGCATTTGGTGCTTTCAAACAAGCCCTGTAGCGATTCTGAGAACCACTGGCATATGGCCTAGTTGGGGAGGCAGAAAAACACTGAATAGCAGCGAATAAAATGGAGCCGAGAAGTGGAGAGCGCTCAGTTAGGCTCGCTGAATGTTCAAACGCATTACGATCTCGAGTCGCTGCCTTTATAAACAAACGTTGAGCGTTTTAAATTCTACTTTTTGTCACCTCTACTCCCAGAGGCTCAGACAAAAAGAGGAAAGAACATGAACTTCTATTATACCAACTAAATGAGCACACGATCTAATGGGTATTTTGAGTGTCCCAGCCAGATTGTGTACTAGAGAAAGATCCATTTTTGCTCCTTGAGTAGGCTATAAACATACATGGTCTCTATCTGTGTTATACGTGTTATATTGTGATTAGCAGGCGGCCCGGAACGGAATGATATCCAGTACTGGGGCAAAAAGCAGAGGTCACACATTTCCATTTTATTGCCCTACTAAAAGCCCTTTACTACTCTCGACCTGACCGTCATTCCGCCCATACTCTGCCAAAGAACAGTTCTTCACTCACGGTGCTCAAACATTTTAAAATAATAATAGTAGTAATAATTGTAGTTAACATTTATTGAGCATTTCATTACATGCCAGGTATTTTACATAAATCATCTCAATTCTCACACAACCTTACGAGATAGCTACAGTAAGTCATTCTATTTTACAAGGAAGGATATTAAAGATTAGAAAGCTCCAGATTCATAGCTACCTCTCGCGTTCAAGTCTAAAGTTAAGGCTCAGCCTTAGGTAAATGTGACTGCAGAGCCCAAGTTCTCTACATCATATCCTCTTGAATTATTTAGTGTACTGGAAGGCATTAGCTACTGAAGAAAATGGAATAAACAGGCAACAATCTGGAATTTTAGGTGACAATGTGCCATGCATTATGAAGAATACAACAAGTGATGAAAGTATGAATCAAATACATGGACATAACTCTGTCAGTGTCTGTTTTGGTATTGTGGGATCTTATGTTTTAGATAAGAGTCTCAACAGCAGATTCTTGCCCTTGGATTATTTATTACAAAACTACAAGAGCTGAGTATATAAGTGAGATCCTTACTAGTAGAACCACAGTAAGAAGATATTATTACATTACAATATTATATCCTAGGGTATTATAATAAGAGGCTATTATCATGTACTTGGCTAATAGGGTCCACACTGTTATAATGTATTAAAACCACATCAAGTAATAAAAAAATGGCAATATTACTATCATAATCTCTGGCACTTGGGTCAGGGGAAACATTTTTCAAATGAGGTCTCAAAGCACCTGCCCAACATTTATTGCACATTTATATATGAAGAAACAGTTCCACAGAAGAACTTACACAAATTTACACAAAATAAATGGAAGTCTTTTTGCAAAATGTATGAAACATTAAATTAAATAAAAGCTCACCTGGACTGGGTGACAGCAAAAAAGATTCTGAGTATGCCAGGAAGAAAATAAAATGAACTCTTCATTTAATAGTTATTTACTGACTACCCTCTATGTGCCAAGTACCATTCCAGGCCATGTTGATACAGCAGTAAAGCAGACAGACAAAGCCTGCTGCCTAGGACCTTATATCCCAGCAGACTGAAATAAACAAATGAGCAAATAAATATTTAATACTTTATTAAACATTAAAACGTGTCATCAAGGGGCAAAGTAAAGTCAGGAAAAAGGATAGAACTGCTATTTCTGATACGTTGGTCAGGGCAGCCTCCTGATGAGGTGACATGTAAGTAGCATCTTAGAAAAATTGAAGCAGCAAGCTGGTACCAACAGCCGGGGGAAGAGGGTCCAGGGAAAAGCAAGTGCCAAGAAACCGAGAGGAGGACATCCGGGCCTGTCACAGCAGCGAAGCAGCCTACATTGGGGAGCACAGAGCAAATGGGGCTGGGGAAGCGGGGAGCCGGGGCTTAGGGTATTTCAGGAGGCTGGATTTCCTTCTAGCCTTGAAAAGAAGCCACTGGGGGATCTGAACTTGAACCGAAGTCCAGGTGAGACGCGCGTGGCTTCGTCAGGACAGTGGGAAGGAAGGGGTCAGCAAGTGCAGTGGATCACAGAACCCACAGGCTGCCAGGCCTGGATGTGGAGAATCGGAGAAAGAGAGGTTGAGACACTGAGGCATTGCCTGGAGCAGCCGGCACCCATGTAGTGAGATAGAGGGGTTCATGGGCTTAGTGTGGGACACAAAGTTGGAGATGCCCAACAAGTTAGAGGTAGTCGAGTAAGCCATCACAGTCAAGGCCTGCATTCAAAGAAAAGGCTAGACAATTGTATGCCATCACAGATCAGAAAAAACCAAATGCTCTATCCTTACAAGAAATAAAAATAGACAATTCCAGAACACTTGGGTTCTCATGTTTTTCGTGCTCACCCAGCTGTCCTGAAATGAAGAAAGAATAGTGAGTATGAGCCAGGAGACATGAATTCTACCCTGGGTGCTGCCTAGGACCCTCACCCTTTTCATCTACAAAGCAAATGTAACTGACAACGCCACCGAGACAGACATTAACCAGTGCTGGCAAGGATGTGGAGGAACGGGAACCCCGTACAATGCTGATGGGAAGATAAAACTGAGTAGGCACTTTAAAGAACAGTTTGAAAGTTCCTCAAAAATTACATGAGCCAGCAATCCCATTCCCAGGCATAACACCCAAGAGAATTAAATGTCCACACAAAAACTGGTGCATCAATGTTCATAGAAGCATCGTTCGTAAAGCCACACCCTTGATGGCCATCAAAACACAAATAGATGAACACCCTATAGTATATACATACAATGGAATAACACCCAGAAAAACATGCGTATGTTGAAGTCCTGACCCCCAACACGATGGCACTAGGAAGTGGGGCCAGTGGGAGGTAATGAGGCTTAGCTGAAGGCAGAAGGGTACAGCCCTGTGATGGGAGTAGGGCCTCATTAGGAAGAGCAGTGGCCCTTCCTTGTGAGGACGTAGAAACCAGCTTTCTGCAGCCCAGAAAGAGCCCTCAACCAAGAACCAAATCTGCTAGCAGCTTGATCTTGGACTTCCCAGCCTCCAGAACTAAGAGAAATAAATGCCTATTATTTAAACCACCCAGTCTACAGTGTTTTGTTACAGCAGCGCAACCAGACTAGGGCACTATTAGTGTCAGGAGGCTAGAGCAGCAGCTTTAGTAGTTGCTCACAGAGACAGAATTAAACAGAGGCCTAATGCAGCCCTGAATGATGGAAAAGTCTAAAAAACAGAAGCCTGAAATGGTTCAAAGAGAAGAACTCACAAAATAAAAGGGAAATAATAATCTTTTCTATTAATGGCAATGTAACTCTGAGCATGTAAACACATGTAACTGTGAGGAAACAGAGTTTCCCTTAACCTTGAATGGAAACTGGCACACAGGTAGGCATTTAAAAGTATTTACTGAACCCGTATTTGCTGAACCAAGAAATAACAACTAAAATCATTATATAGAGGAAATGGAGCAACCAACCAGACCAGAACAAATAACTGCAACAAAATAAGTTGCTACACAGAAAATACAGCATAAAATAGGTTTTTCCTGGTGGCTCAGAATTCTACTGCTCCATAATTAAATTTCCATACCAATTACACCTTAAAAGTTTCTATGAACTATTTGTTACTTTCATTGTACGGTGCGATTTATCAGATGTAAAAATGCTATTACAGCAGATTAAGATCTTATCAAGTACTAAACCTAAGACGAGATGTTTACATAACAGAGAACCTATTTTGTTTCTTCTCCAAAACACCCTCTCTATGTCTCGTTACTGCTCATTTTGAATTATCTCCATAGTGTTGGAGGCAATTCAACTAGAGAACCCTGTGAAGACTCTGTCGTATACATAAATGACCCCCTGCCCTTCTGTAGGGCACTGCTATAAGGATTCTTTAACTTCTTCTGGTCCTGCCTTCCCTTGGAATCATGTAGTCCCATTATCAATGACATGAGAATTTAAAAATTTCTCAAAATTTACCATTTACCTGAGGCACACAGAACTCCCTGAAAATAGGAAGTCTTTGATGAAAACTCAATTTGCCATTGCCCACATAAAGACTATCAACACCTTTTGTTCTTCCCAGTTCCTCTGATCTTTTTTGTAGGTAAAAATTAGCTTGATGACAGGAAACCTGGAACACCCCATGCCACCCGACCCCCTCCCAACATATATCATGACACAGTCCAAAGTCACCAGGATTTAATAATAATCCGTCTGCACCGCAGGCTCAAGTTTCTCCAGTGGCATCAGAATTTACAAAAATGGGATTGATAGATAATTTTTTTTTTTTTTATACAGAGTCTCTCTCTGTCACCCTGGGTGTAGTACTGGGGCATCGTAGCTCACAACCACCTCAAACTCTTTCACTTGAGCAATTCTCTTGACTCAGTCTCCCCATAGCTGGGACTACAGGAATCTACCACAACATCCAGCTAGTTTTCTATTGTTAGTAGAGACAAGAGTCTCACTCTTGTTCGGGCTGGTCTTGAACTCCTGAGCTCAAGCAATCCACCTACTGAAACCTCCCAGAGTACTAGGATTACAGGAGTGACCAGTGCGCTTGGCCTATTTCTTATTTTTTAATGAAACTAGCCTTAAAAACTGATAAGTTCCTACTTCAATGACCAAAGTTAGGAAGTACACTTGGAAGTCAGTCCATAGACACGTGCTGCACTTTTAGTCCACATGGTGACTACAGAACTCCCCGCCCTTAGAGTCCAAATTCACACTGTTTGCAGAAGAGGTCAGAGAGTCCAAATTCACACTGCTAGCGGAAGAGGTCAGATTATTTCAAGGAGTCCTATGATGGCTTTGATTAGGTTTCTGTCTTTACACTCCAAATCCTGCATATGGAAAGTGGTCCATGGGCCACTTTCAGATGGGCCACGATCAGATGTCCATGGGCATCTGATCAGTTCATTTCAGTATCAGCAATGAGTTCTCCATTAAACACAGGCAGGAGGTGCTGGACGCCCAGGGGCACTCAGCTTACGGGGGAATAAAAAGACAAGACAGCTGGCTTCCTACCCAAGGCCCTCTCTCTGCTTTCTCCCGAAGAACTTATAACACTTACTATTTGTAATTCCAAAAGCATGTTTAGTAAGTGAGCTTCACTACCGCCAGAAACATTTCAAGAAAAATGGACTCAACCAGTATAATCTAAAACAATTATCATGATTTTTAAGACCATGGATGGGGCTTCCCAGTATTAAAATACCTTTACATGGGATAGTTATACTAAGGTGACAGCACATTTTAAAACTATAATCCTTAAGAATGTTTATCCCACCCTCTTTTGTAGTTTACGTATGATTTATAAATTTACGTGTAGGGTGTACAAAATCAGTGCTAAAACGCATATGCTAAGATTTACTCCAGAATCATCTTTATAGCTGTGGACTGCATAACATCTGACTGATAATAGAAATCCTGTCAAAATTCCTGCTGCCTCAGTGCCACAGCTACAACTCTTTTGATGTATTTGGGTAGACGAGTAATCACTTTCTAATAGGATTAACTTCATACCTTGCTTAAGTCGACAACCATCCTATATCAATAACTTAATAAGCACCGCCATGTGAAATACCATTCAATTTCACAGCCCACATACCTCTACTGGCACAACTTGGCGATGCAATACAGCGCAAACCACCTCAGACACCTTCTAAGAATACAAGCGTTTTTCTCTTAAGAATATAGGCCAGAGGCTACGCAAGAAGACTCCACAAAGAGAAGCCAAGCTGCTGATGGAAAAAAGGGAAGTCATTTCTCAAATGAGGCTGAAAGGTCCTCCTCTGGAACTCTGACCTGAGCTCACAGCACCTCCCAAGCGAGCTTTGGCCCTCTGCCTGTTATTACTAGCAGAGATGGTAGATTTATTATTTAACATGGCTACTACCTGGTCAGACTTCTAGGGACTACAGAACACTTTTTTTTCCACACCAAATCTAAGAAAAACTACCAACTAAAATCACATTTGTTTTGCAATAAATCTAAGCTTTCCAGTAATAAGAAAATCTTAAGCTTTTCCGTTTACTGGTGCTCATTAAGTCAACCTATATCCCGATTCCTTCTTGCTCTCTCTTTATAATTTTTAATGAAATTTAAAATTTTAGGACCATAGAATATAAGAGCCATTCGTATAAAAATAAAATCTTAAATGTTGAGAAACAGTTCCCCACCTCACTTAGACTAAACATGGCATCAGAGAATGTAAGCTCTAAAATGGGAGACTGAGAAAGACGAGCTGAGAGGGAAGGCAAGAGCCCACCTTCCGGAGGTGGGGAGGAACAGTGAAAGACCAGCAAAAAGGGGAAAAGAACTGTGCATCACAGATGCCAACAGAAGGATTTTAAGAAGATAGTCAAAACTGTCAAATATATAAAAGACCCGCAATAAATGCCTTAATGACAAAAGGCTCCCAGGCCATAATGATGGGGCCTCCCTGTCCACCAGGAGGAACAGGCCATCTGTAAATTCCCAGAAGGATCTGGGGATAAAACTCAAAATGGAACAGACCCAGGGGTATCATCTTCCCATCAGAGACTGGTCTAAGGAGACTAAGGAGATCAAGTCACCACCAGATGGCGACACAGAGCCAAAGATGATCCCATTTATCTGTCTTGATCTGCAACCCTGGATCACAGCAACCCGCAACGTATCAGGGCCTGTCTACTACGTTTAGTGAAGGTGAGATTAGAGAAACACAAATCAGTCCCCAAAGAAAGGTAAATACGGAGACTGGAGAAGCTTCTTGTCATTGTGCAGAACCAACCCTCAATTAGTAACTGTACTGACTGTGTAAAGGGCAGAGGAAAGTAATTAACAATAGAAGCTGCCCTCAATTTAAAGCCTTGAAGGAAAGTAATTAAATTTAGTAGCAGCTTTAGCCTCTAAAAAAAGATACATCATAGGAACACAAAAGAAAACACAGATTTGAATAATAAACGCAAATTAGAAATAAGCATTGTCTATAGGCTGAAGAAGAATGATCCTAAATTTATTTTTCCAAAGAAATGCTTGGTTTAAGAGACTAGTTTATGGACTTCTGCTAATCTAGGCAGAGGTTTGATCTGAATCCTGGCTGACACTTCCTAAGCACAACCTAGCTTCCAGAATATTGATGCATGCAGAGCAGACAGCTTCCTGTGGTTTGAATTAGCGGTACAAGTACCTTTCACATCAACGCAGATACACTTGATATATACAGTGTCAACCTTACTACCAGAGATGGAGATCACAAACATTGCTCTGCGTGTTGGTTATGAAATAAAATTGCCAAGCAGAATTTGTGTAGCTCCACAGGGTAAATTAATGCAGGCTACACCGTTATCAGCAGTTTTTAGCCTGCCTCTCTAAGCTTCTAACAGAAACATTTAGGGAGGCAAAGCGTTACATCTGGCTACAGCTGCACATTACATAGTCCATTGAGACTCAGATGCTGATGGCTGAACTGAATAACAAATAGCTGGGTATAAATGTAAAAATCAGGAAATCAATTTTAAACGTGCACATTTCATAAATCTCCTGAAATTCTAGCACTGTATGAGTAAGAGTAATTAGCATTATAGAGTGAAAAAGTATTTCAGAGATCACAATTCATGAATCTACCTGGGCACCCTGGGGTCATTACACCCTGGCTGAACTCTTCTGTCTCACAAAAGGCAGCGTGAGAACAGACAAAGCCAGTACATCACCAGATCATTCTCTGGCTCTGGTCACGCTTTGGTTGAAAGTCATCAGAAGTATCTGAGCTTCCATTTGAGCTTTCCAGGCTGGGGAAAAGTTATTAATTTAACTGAATTGAACAGAAGGGTTTCCCCTGAAAGTCTCATCTCAGGGGCCAGCGATGCTGAACCTAGGTGTTCACAGAAGGCTGCAGGGAGTCATTTCTAGCACAAGCAATTTGAGTGGGAAGAAATTGTAAATGAATGAACTAGCACATAGCTGAGTGCCTAAAACAAGGTGCTAATACGTTAGAAACATCGAATAATCTTTGGCGAAATTTTGTGGAATAGCTTTTCTATTATTATAAAGATTTAGATAAGAAACTGAGTTGGAGAAAGAAAAGCTAAAAATGTATTTTCCTGAAGGTTTAAAAGCATTAAACATTATTATTTTTTTTGTGTGTGTGGAAAGTGTTTGGGTTAATTCCCCAGACAGACTTTAAAAACTTGGTACACACTGTTATATTTAAGAAAGCTAGAAGCACAGGATCAGACATGAGAAGAGAGACCATGTAATTTATCCAAACTGGGGCACTTGTCAGAGTAAAGGGGGGACAATATTGATGGTGATGCTAGAGTGACAGGTGTAAACTGGGAGTATCTCAGCAAACCAGGTCACATATTCACTGTATCTTGAGTACCAAGAGCTTGAGGTCAAATATGGAATGCCAAGTAAGGGGCTGCTAGCCCCATCTTCTTGTTTTCAAACTGATCTATGCTCACTTGTTCTCAAGATTCTCTATCCGGTGTAAATTAAAGAAGTTTTCTATGTGAAGTTCATGAAGCAAAGAGATGGACAGGTGTTTGCACAATTCATTCTGTGGATCATACCAGATCTATCCTATTCTGTGGATCATACCAGATCTATCCTGGCCTAGCGGAGTAGGGCACTGCTACCACTGTAGCTTTTTCTAATGGGAAAGCACTGTAATATCATCAGTTTTGACACATGTTAGATTTTCCCCCATTATGAGCTAATTGCATCCTACAATCCAAATGGCCAAGATCACAAAATTATAATACTAATGTATATACATGTTTCCTCCAAATGACAATATTTCCTCCAGTGTTCTCAGTAATAAAGAACTCATGAAACATTTTCAAGAAATGTAGGAGGCACATAGATGCAACAAAAAAAAAAAAAAAAAGAAAGAAAAAGAAAAAAATGAGGTACTGTTATACTATTTACCCTATCTGATCACCAGGGTGAAGAAGACAGATCTTTAAAAAGTTGGAACAGTGAAATTCTTGTGTCCCACTGAGAAAATCCTTTATTAATCCACTATACCCTCAAACATCACAAAAGTACAGATCTTTGTTTTAAAGTAGCGTTTCCCTGTAGAAGAAATAGGCAAAGTCAACAGAATAGTCAAAGCTCAGAGTAATCAAATATTTAATGCCCGTAATTTCACTTTATAAAATTTTGTTAACACCTAGAACAGCCAGCAACCAACCAGCACATTATAATATGAGACTCTGAAACTGAATATTTGTGTTAAAAATGATGTTTAAGATAAACTCTTGTTCACCGGTAGACATTTTAGATTAATGGAAAAAAAGACTTCAGTACCGAAAACGTTTAGGTTATTTTCACCTGACGACACCACAACTGATCAGTTTGGCCGAACAGGTTAGTGGTGACCAAATGCTAAAACCCTCAGTTGTTCTACTTAATTTTAACTATTCAATCTGCAATACAAACTGTACAACGGCCACATGTTTCTGACTTACACTGTGTTTATAGTACCACACTGGAATCAATTTGCTATTGCAGAGGCTCACAAGAAACCCTGAGAATTAGATAACTTTAAAAGTTAATTTACTTTGGTTCTAGGCTAATTACATTTCTTAAAGTTAGTTTTGCTGATTGGCTAAGAATCCGAGGTATCACAAGCCCAGGCACTTTGTCAGAGGCATCAACACACATACTCTTAACTGTGCACATTAAGACACAGTGTTTGTGGCTCGGCGCCTGTGGCTCAACAGGCTAAGGCGCTAGCCACGTACACCTGAGCTGGCGGGTTCGAATCCAGCCCAGGCCCACCAAACAACAACGACGGCTGTAACCAAAAAATGGCCGGGCGTTGTGGCGGGTGCCTGTAATCCCAGCTACTTGGGAGGCGGAGACTCACTTGAGCCCAGGAACTGGAGGTTGCTGTGAACTGTGATACCACCGCACTCTATCCAGGTTGACAGCTTGAGGCTCTGTCTCAAAAAAAAGAGTGTTTGTAAGTCATAGAGAGAACTCATGAAATACACAAATTAAGATGCCCTTGTTCATACCTTACAACTGGGCGATTATATTATATTATGGAGACTGCTTCATGTCTTGGAATTTTCACTGCAGAGCCCCGCTTTAAAGGCTGCAATAATTCACTTACACAGAAAAAGGAAAACACTCTTGTTGATGTGTTGTATTCCATCAAAAGCTTTTTACTACAACCCCAAAGTTATCTTACTTCAGCTCCATGAATGATGTTGAAAATACTGAATTGGTAACCTTCATATACTATAGCATTAGATGACCTGTCAAAAACCCACATACATTTGGAGTTTAGTATTTGTTTTAGAAAAGGTGACAACAGATTAGAGAACATCCAAGTCTTTAGTTATAGGTTAACTGTTTAGTTACAGCCCAATAAACATTTATGTGATGACATGTTTGTCCTGCCTTTCAAACACAAGAGAATCAGGAACAGCCTATGGGTATTCTGAGCAAAATTAGTCAAGTATTTATTCCTCTTCTATTTTGAGTAAAGTCATCCCAGTCATTTTTTAAGTTTTTCAAAGAGCTTGAACTCTACTAGGGCCTGGAAGATGATTTACAACACTGTGAAACGCTGTCATTGACTATAAATTTAAAACGTTTAACACAAACAAAAAAAAATGATGTCATCATAACTTCTTCCTCCCATCAGCTTTCCATCCAAAATCAAGGAACATGTATTTCATTAAATAGTTCCCTGGATTTTATAATGGTACTCAACAATGGGCAAAAAACCAAGCTACAACATGCTATTTCTTTATAAAAATGCCAAATGGTTCTGAAATTTGAGTTGTACCATGTGCCTAGAAAAGTTCTGGGAAGGTTTCCGGTACCATGGCTAGGATCTAAGGACAAGGGAAGGGTCTAACACAGTGGGTCCTCTGGGAAGCAGTTTTTTCTTTTTTTAGTGAGCCCTATGTAGGGTAGGGGGATGTGCCGTCACAGGGACACAGCCGCCCTTGCCCCAGGAAGCAGCAGCAGTGTGTTTTTGATTTTGTCCAACATGCCGAGCTCTGAATCAAATTGTGGTTTCTTGTCTTATGACCTGAAAACAGAGGACTTATAGGAGGAGGTGCCACTGTGAGTCAACAACAGAGCGCTAACAGAGTAATAGCATTTACCTCCCATTATGTGATCGCTAGGAAGCCAGCACTGTGACCAAGTGTTCAAACATCTGAGAATGGAGTTGGTAGCGTGTAGTCGGGAGCCATGATATTGGGACTTACAGTCAGACTTCTGAAAGCCTTATAATGAGGGTGGAGTGGATATACATTCCATTCTTTGGCTGTATTTTTGTTCAACAAAGCCTGCAATTTTCAGTCACTTGAAAATGTAATTACAGATAATGTTTGCATCAGTAGCAAGAATACAATAAGCACACAGGGCATGAAAACTCCACTCAAATCACATCCTCTTAGGTTATGCCCGCCAAGAGTAAAGGCATTTCGACAGGCTAATATTTGGTATAAGATGGTTTGTGGGTTAGATCAACCCAAGCCTGAATTCTCCTGACTTTACTGTTACCCCTTCCTTTACATCGGGTGTCTACACATCAGACAGAAATTTATGATTTGCTGAAAGCCCCAAATCAATCAAATTATTATGCACTGGAGCACAAAGCTAAGAGAGGCTGAAAGTGTAAGGACACTTGAAAAGGACTGAGTACTATATGTGAGCTGGTCACAACAGTCAATTACCTAAAATCCATTGTCATTTGCTTGGAGGCTCTCTTATCCTACTGCTTACTTACGCGACCTACTTATGAAGAAGGGGGTAAAAATGGATGCGGGTGTAGGAAGAAAGCATGAAAGTCACCACCTGAGAGGGACGGACACTGAAGCCACCTGAGAGCCGCTTCCTAATTTATGAGAAGGCCTACTGTGGGTGAAGGGAAACCCCATGGAAGGCCAAGCGTTAATCCAAATCAGAGGCACAAATTAAAAAGTGGGAAGTAGATGGAGTAAATTCCAGGTATCTAATGAAATCCTCCAAAGAAACGTCTCCATAAAATACAGTGTTATCATCAATGAAGAGTAAGTATCCACCTTAGCTTTTGATGTTAATTATATTTTTATCTCAGTAGCAAGCATGAATCTGCCTCAGGCATGAAGAGATCTTGACTTTGCTTTTGGGTCCCTTTCCACTGACTCACTTCTTACCACACTCGGAAATTGGTCTGGCTGGGAAATAAAACCAAGATAAAGCCATTTACATGAAAGAGCACACAAAAACCAGAAGACTATTGGGCCACAGCTAAAAAACCCCTATTTCACATTCAACACCTACATATTTTTAACTGTTAGTTGGCCAACCTATCTAGACTTTCAACCGTTTTATACCTAAGAATCCCTAAAAAGACTTACGAACACCCTCCAGGGGCCAAACTTCTAGGGATCCAATAGGAAGACCTCGAGCTTTAGAAACGATAGAGTCAGGCACACGCTTCGGTTATCAGTACTACCACTTTAGAGAGCCCCCCATCTTCGTTTGTATAATGGACATGCACACAAATTACCGGGTCAAATTTTTCTGAAGATTACTGATAAAATACAAATCACTTAGCCCGATGGCTGGCCCATGGTATATCCTAAATTAAGAACTAGTATCATAAAATGCTGCAGAAAATGTAACCACAGGAAGGCAGCATCCCTTAAAATAATCGGAATTAAAAGAAACACACACCAAAAAGCAGCATGTGCTTGTCAAGGAATTAATATGATTGGCATTAGAAAATGTTTTTTGGCTTCTGGGTCTGCATTATTGTTATATTGAAAACTACAAATAAATTTGGACCCAAAGTAGCATGTCCTTAAGCAGAACAGGAAAACAAGACAGAGGTAAGATAAAGGCATGGCCATCACATGGCTCCTCAGGCTGACAAAAGTCCAATTTCTGTCACTTTTTATTTTACCTGGCCATAAAACCTTGGCCCCACTGAAAGTCTCCCTATAAAGTTAACCAGACTTCTTTGGAACTGATAAGATAAAATGTGCTGACTCCAAAGCACAGAAACATTTGTAGTATCTGTCTGGCCCCCAACTCCAAAGATTTTGCCAGCTTTCAGCCACAGACCCAGTTTCCTTTCCCCAAAATCTTACAAACAGCAGTTATCTCCAAAATTGCCAAAGTCACACTCCCCCCACCTCCAGCCATGTCCCCAGGGTCACCCCAAAGCAAAGTGCTCTGTCAAGTGAAGCAAAAGAGTCTGCATTTGGGAGGTCACATTCATAGCCTGGAGAATCTCTCAGTTTCAATAGCATACTCTTCACCATAATAGATGCCAAGCATTCCCCAGGCCCAACATGAAGGATACTCCTCAACCAATGGAGTCCCACACCAAGGCTTTATGCTTCCAAACAGCACTTGGTCATGGTTAATCTTAAAGAATCAAGCTGAGTCACAGGAGTAGAAGCAAATCTTCACACTGTATAAGGTCTGACAAGTCTCATACCTCACTGCTGAACACCACTATGGCCACCTTTGAAGTACACCCCTTGGGAAGGCTACGCCTTAATGCCGGGGCCTAGTCCACCCTTCAGAGCAATTCCTCTAGGCTGAGTTCGTGAACTTAATTGTCAGACCTGATAGGACGACAGCTCCGATGGCCATTGCAAAAAGAGTTCCACAATTGTTTTGAAGGATGGACTAGGTGCTAGTATTGGTGCACAGGGGAGCACTTTGAAGGTGACCACAGTGATACTCGGCAAAGAGGTGTGTAGCCCTTCTCCTAGGACATGAGTTTGTGAACTTAACTGTCACACCTTCCACGGTAGCAGCTCTGATCTCTCAGGGGTCCAAGGACCCCTTCAACTATGTCAGGAGAAAGAAATGCTCATTTATCAACCACACAAACAGAGTAACTAGGATGCGTCCTAGATGCAGGAGGTAACATACATGTTACATCCCTTACCTTAACCCTGCACCTTACATCATGGGAAGAAAGTATCTGATTCCTCCTACAGGTCGTTTCCAGCCTAGAGAAAGAGGTGCACCTGCGTTCTCCAGGTGTCCTGAGCACCCAGGGAGGCCGTCAGACCACAGGGTCTACAATGCCCGCCCTCCGCACTCACATGATCAAAACTGCTTCATTAACGGCTGAGTTTCCCCTAGAGTTAGGACTGTCAGAACCAACCTTCATGTTGTGTGGCTGCTTCTTTTCCCACAAGAAAATCACTATCTATTTTAGGGGACACAGAGATGGGATTTTCCGAACGCCTTGTGGGGAGAGCGGATGGAAGTATCGCCTTTGTTTCACCCCAACCCAGGATGGAAGGTATGACCCGAAGTTCACAGTTGGAACATGAATGACTTTTACTTTTCAATTATCAGGCAGAAAGCAGGGGGAGAATCAGTCATTCTGGCAATGTCCTGGGGACTGAGTATTTTCTCAAAGTTCACATGGGAGCGACTGCTTCATGGACCTTTGCCGGAATTAAAAGCACGAACGTTCTGAGGAAGAAACATTAACGGTTCTGCTGTAACGAGGTGCCACTCCATTCGAGTCCCCCAGGAGACACAGGTGAATTTGTGGTCAGTTTTAAGAATCAAGAAACTATAAAATATTTAGGTTGTCATTTCTTTCCCAACATCGGTCTGACAATAATATACTGTGGGACAGGTAAGAAGCATATTTTATTACCCTTATTTTCTAGATGAGGAATCCTGACAAGTCAACAGAGACCCTGAAGTAGGCATGGAACAAATCAGAGGACAAGCCAGGAATTCTCAAAAGATGCCTGTTTAGTAAAGGACGCCTGGCCTTGAGGGCGACCCTTCCACCCTGTCACTGGGAGAGACTGTAAGTAGCACGCCCTGGGGTTCCATTCTATCACACAGGACAAGTGCCCCTGACAACCAGAAACAATCTAAGACAACGTTAAAAATTAAAACCCGCACGGATCCGATGGAATTCAAATGGTCTCTGTACTAAGAAAACCTGTTTCCTAAATTCTTCCTACAAGGTCGATTCTGTGGCAAGTGCTCCGTCAGGGGAAAGAAACGACTTGCCCCTTAGTTTCTTCTCCAACACGGCGTGGAAGGGGCCACTAACACAGCAGAACTGAGAACACATCCCGGCGTGCCCTGGGAACACACAGGAAGGACACCACCCATCAGATGTCACCTGTGACAACTTTTGGACAGCTGAAGGTAGAAGGAAGAACCAGGAGTCAGGAAAACACGGGCCTGTTATGAGAAAGAAAGTCGAGTCCCGGCAGGTCGCATTGCGATGGAATATTAGGACAGAGTTAGTATTAAGAAATCAAATGCTTTGAGATGGAGGGGCTGGCAGCATTAAACAGCATTAAGATTTCTCAAAGGACTCGTGCGTTTTCTCTAGAGCCCGACCCCAAAACAAGATGGCTGATTGGACAATGGGAGTCGTGAGCAGAGATCTTACCAGCATGGACTAAAGTGAGGAACTGCAGTCGGAGGCCTCCTGGTGACAATTTTCACAAAGCAAACACAGCTGCAGCGAGCCAAATATAGCTGGCCGAGACAATGACATCTCCTAAAGTTAATCATTCTGAAATATGCGACCCTTATGCTCAACCCCAAAACTCGACACCCCTTCTATAATGTAGGAAGTCAAAATAGGGTTTTATGGACAGCAACACACAGCTGCTTCAGTGAATTCACAGCAAGCGATGATCTAGGTACGCTGACTGGGGTCCTCCCAGGCTCCGACCTGGAGAACTATGCCACGGACAGACATGGGCCTTCTCTTGAAATTCAGGAAACGGATAATCAAATGGGCTTTAGGGACTATTTTTAAGATACATATATATATGTAAGTCGGGAAAACAAAGATCACAGAAAACATCAGAGAAAGCTGTACTATATATGACCTCACTGAACCTAGACAGGGGTATAAAAAAATGAGTGAAAAGTAAAACAAATCAGCACAACCAATTACATTGCCAGTAGCCCTGACCAAACGCTGTCCTGCCTTTGCGCTTTCTCGTAGCATCTTTCTCTCTTACCACTGCCCTAAGATTTATCAAGGACAAAATGAAGAATCAGCTTCCAACCTGTATTTGGTTCACACGCCGACCCTCAAGGTCTTCCTCCAAGTTCCAAAGACCAAACTGGGTGTGAGTGTGTATGTGGGCGTTTGAATTGGTTTATACCAATTTACCTTCAAGAGCCTTATAAATATCCAGTGAACATTCACCTTTTAAGATCTTTAGTTACGTTTGCTGGACACCCATTAGACAGTCAAAATTTCAAAGACTCCTTTCAACAGCACAGGAGGCCAGGGGACAATGACACGAATCACGTAAAACGGTAGCACCAAAGAAGCACAAGGTGAGGAATTCGGTGTGGCCAGCATCAGATGCACCCACACAAGGAAACGCTCGTCCAGGCCCTACCGTACGGATTTTTCTGTAAAGATCATTTTCCCACTCTTATGCTAAAAGACCTTCAAAGTAGCAACATCTCAATAGCAACCGAGAAAAAGAAACAATCAAAAATCCAAGGACTTTGCTACAGGGAGAGAAGAGGCCAATAACCTGGGAAGGGTCTCAGCTTCCCACACAGTAAGACATGGCAGGATTACCAGAAGGAATTATTTTTCACTTTTAATACATGCAGAAATTAATCTGAGGTTGTCAGCAAAAGAGCTAAAGCACAGTTCTCACTTTCTCTAGGAGAAGTCCTAATTTGCAGCACGTCTTTAGCCAACATGCAAAACTTTTCTTAACCTTAAATTTTTCACTAATAATGGCAATATTAATAATACATTAATAAGTATTATGCTGTGCAACAATTTCAAAACTTTTAAAACCAAAGACCATTTAATAAAAGATATTTTTAAAAACTGAATTCCACTCAATAAGTTTCAATAATTTTTTATATATATTCAGATCTATTCATACATATGTATACACATTTTATGACCACTAATTAAAGTCAGGTAAATAACAAAATATTTTGCTCTTTTAGCCTGAAGGACCAACTGATATTCTTTATGTCAGATAAATGACATTCAATTTTCCTGCTTTAGAGGGAGGCTAGGAGAAACAAAGACATAATTCATGGAAAGGAGATAGAATACCGCCTTAAAATTTAATGAGTTTAATTCAAGGTATGTAACTTTTTTTTTTTTTTTTTTTTAGAAAAAGAAAGCCTGTTAGCATAAAAATCATAGAATCTGAGACTTAGAATGGAAGTTGAAGTTACGCTGCTATGGTACTAAAAATTTTAAGCTGTCCAAAAGTTATGTCAAAATGTCAAATAAATCAGCTGAAGTTAATTGCATTCTCTCTGACTAGTGAGTCACCACCTTCATCTGTGAGAGGAGGAAATATTCAGTCTTATTTGAGCTTGTAAATGTCAGATAGAGCAGCTGCTGGGCTGGGGGAGCTGGATATCCATGGTTATAACAGAGAGCTATACAGCCTCGCTGAGGACACGGACCTCTTGGCCTTGAACTTCGATTAGCAAGGCTTAAAATGAAAACATTAAACATATCTCACTTTTAAAACACTGTTACTACGAAAGGAAGCCTGGTCAGCTGGTCATCTATCTGTTTGAGTCTTCCCTGCCGCTGACCTAAAGGAAACACAGATCTGTTCAGAATATTTATTTAAAATCTGACCTTAAGTAAAAGGCCACATAAACCCTTATAGGAAAGTACAGAATACGAAACTGAAATATTTTAGTCTAAGTGCAACCTAAACTGAATTTACATATATCTTTAGGCAAAAAAAGGGAGGGGGGGTCTAATAATTTGCTGGCAAGTTGGCTCTGAGGCATTCATTCAAAGGGAGTAATTAAAATTTAACCAATACCCGAATTTGTACTCCTGTGTCATTTTGAAAGCCGTATGATTACATATTTATTAGCATTACATGTTACATTATCAGCTGGTTTTACAATATCACTCTCAGTACCCGAACATAATATACAATCTTCGGTGCATAAAAGGGACCGTCCAGAACACGCCACGCTGGCATTTGCAAAGAGTAAATCTCAAATATGCTCAGTAGGCATTTCAGTCACATAACTGGGATTGTATTTCTATAAAATAGTTGGAGCAACCATTTTCTGTCATAGATTTAGGACAAATGGGGAGAGACAAGCCGTTTGAAATGTCCCTAAGTGTCCCCCTCTCTTTGGAAAGGCCTTTAGGAAGAGTGTAGCACTCACACTAAATGAGAAAGACATCCCAGGAGGGGGAGGACGTCCCCATTCCTTCACATCTGGAGTCAGAGCAGGAGGGTACTGGATGGCACAATTAAACAGTGATGCTGCTGAAGGGAATAATTATTTTACAATTACCTGAGAGCATCACACATTTACTGCTCTAATTAGTTTTTGTTTCCCACATAGGTTTTCCCAGGAATGTGCAGCTCCATTTCTCTGAGGTTTACCAAGAGCAGTTTCTTAAGGAAAAATAAAAATACATTTTCTGCACGGCTACACAAGTAGCACAGCACTGATGCTGGTTTCATTATATTCCCCGGCACCTCCTTGACAGAGGAAGCAAACAGGATGGCCTGAGAACTTGCAGGTGCTAATGAACTGGAAATCATTAGTAGTTTCCAAACCCTCCTTCTGCAGCTTTATAAAACAAATATTACACTGAGACATACCTCACTCTTTGTGATGGCCTAATCCTAAAACAAAAGGAAAAAAATGTGACCCTCCCCTGGAAAGGCAAAATCCTCCAACAGTAATGAAATGGAAATAACGACCTCTTAACTTTGGGTAAAGTTCAGGATTGAACAGCAACAACACCCATGACTTATTAATTTCTCTCCTTGCAACATGCTGAAAATATAACGATTTCCATTTAAATGCAAATACGACAAAGGATGCTTGGAGTACTGTTGAACATTTTTGAGAGTTTGTTTCAGTTTTTGTTGTCTTTAAAAAAATCTGACAATGACATCAGATTTCCATTATGATCTCTGGTCTCCTAAGTCTACATATAAAGCCTCAAGAGCAAACACTACCCTGAATTTCTGCACGCTAGCTGGATCAGATCCTGTGCTGGTTATATCAGACTCAAGCGCCCCAGATCATTTTGCATGCCAAAACGTTACCTTTTTATGAGAACTGAATGAGTGCTTAACTTGTAAGAAACAAAAACAAGGGGTACAGAGAAATGAAAAGTTTGGGATTTATGTGAAAAATAATAAAAAGGGAAGGAGATTGCAGTCTTTTATCACAAGCCAAATATAGTGTTATTATAGCTGTTAGAAGGAGATAAAAAACAACACTGTGAGGTGGAAAACATCCTAAATGATCCCATGAAACCTTAATTACTAGGTTCATTTTGAAAATCCTATCTCCTTTTTATCTTGTCTTTCAAGGGTCTTGTTTCCCCAGTTCACTGCATCTCATCAAGATGCCCAAGTAATCTCAATCCAGCGAATTACAATTAAAAAACAAGATTCAACAATTATAATACTACCTCTACCCAGATCAAAGATAACATTAGCACTCTAAAAAGCCAATGGGGGATGAATTCTTGGCCTCGGAAAGTAGCTGATACCAAAATAATGTGCTATTAACTGAGAAATCCCACCTGAAAAAATATTTTTAAATTTTTCCTTAAAGAACCATATGCAAAGCCCTTCCTTTAGAGTTTTCTCTTCAATTTCCTTTCACGACCATCATGAAATCAGGTGAAAATTGTTAGTTATCTTAGTATCTCATTACTCACAGCTGCATTTTCCAAATGCCTATAGGAGGGTGGGCCCCCTGCTTTTGATCTTCATTTTGCTGGTAGCTTGTAAACAAAGACAATCTATTTTTTATTTTTTTTTACAATTTTTAAGTTAAAATATATTAGCAATAGGTGATGAAAATATGGAATAACAGTGAATTTGAATCAATTCGAAGCATAAAATGATGTTTCACATACATCAATCCAGAATAGCTGACGTATTTCAACCTATTTTTTTAAGTGCTCGATCATTCTCTTGTGACACAATTTTGTATTTTTCATGAAAATCTGTCATATGCAGTAGAACGTTCATTACTGACCACTTCCCTACATTGACCACCTCCTTATGTTGAACTAATTTTCACAGACTGGACGTGCACCACATGTGAATGTCAGGACAGTAGGCCTAGTTCCTGATGTTGGCCGCGTCCATATGTTGACCAGTCTGTTGCAGTCCCTCAGGGGGTCACCTCACAAAGGTCCTTCAATACTTTAATTCACAGGTCCCTCTCTCCGTGAACATAAATTTAAAATACCACTGCACATGTGCAGACACTTGAAAACCACAGCTTTGCCATTCACTGCCTATGTGACAGGGGCAAACAGGTGACCTCTCTAATTATCTGTAAAAACGGGTGTAACACTGTGAAGATTACAGACAATAAAATATCCTGGTACATAGTAGGTATTCAAATAACGCCTCACACTGTATCATTTTGGGGCAAGCTGTATTCACTGCGCCTGCTTGAATAGGCTGCCCTTCTAGAAGTTTCTTAAGTTATAACATGAGGCCCAATGACAGAGGCATTTCCACAGCCCCTTTAACTTTTACAGTGACGCCCTCCTCTTAGTTTCATCATACATGGGTACTTTGCTAGTTATTCTAACTTGGAAGGACTTCAACAAAAAGTCTATCTCATCAAGTTGGCATAACTTTTCTCATTTTCAGTAAGGTTAACTAGCAAAAGTGAGAAAAAAATTAAGATTTCATTTTAATTTACAGATAGCTTTATCTCAGTGTCTTATTCCAATATCAGAAATCTCAATACTTTTTAAAATGCACTTATCGATTTTTCTCTCGGTAACTTCTCACTTTCAAGACATTATTTTTAGTTTTGTTTAAAAATTGAAGAACATTTACAAACCCTAAATGCATGTATTTGATCATTAAAAAGGTAAAACAAAGAAGGAAACACTCTACCCCCAATGAAAACCAACTCCTTGGTTTAAAACAGAGTTTTAAAAAATCAGCCCCTATTTGTATTATGCTTTGTTAAAATGGTATTCTATAGTCATACAAAGACAACAAAACTTTAATAAGCCAAAATTATTTAAAATGTCCATTAAGTTTTGATATCAAATGCTTTAAACTCCAAAACTTTAAAGCACATGTTACAGCAATTCTATACCACTCCAGAGCCCTAAATGATCTGGGCTCTTTAAAGACTGTATGGCTCACGGAGCCAGTGAGCATAATAATTCATCTCAAAAGCTATTTGTTCATCTGCCTTGAGGACTCAAACATATTACGTCTTGCAAACGTATCTAATATATTCTTGTGGGAAAATGCCATTGTAAATGTTCTACTGCTTTAGAAAAATCAACACCAGAGATGCCCCTATGCTTTAAGTTCCTTTTAGGAATACGTCAATAACTAGCAGACTGCAATACAGTCCAAATGGCAACATACCGCACATGACAACCAGTCCCGGAAACAATAAATCTGCACAGACATCTTCTCAAGTCCATGAACATGGCAATAAAATATGCTGCCTAGGTGGGTTTCAAGCATTTTCAACTTGGCATATTCCCTCCCACACACCTCTATCACCCCAGTACAGTCTCTAACAGGAGTTAATTACAAGCTGTTTTGGAAAACATGCTAGTGTTTTCAGGGCTGTGGAGACACACACAGTTATCTTTGAAACAAACAATAAAATTATCATCTACAAATCCTCTTTTTTTTTCCTTTAGTTTAATTAAACGATTGTTGACAAATGCTGAAAACAATTTGGGTTTGATTCCAAAGGGAAATAACTAACACTTGGAAGAAAAGCGAGGTAGAAATCAAACAGAATTTGTGTAGCAAATGCCATGGGTAAGATACAAAGGTTCTGTTCAGAGCAAACAGTTCGAAGAAGCCACATTCATCCACCAAATGAAAAAGACAAATTAAATTTTCATAATTCATAAATTAATTGGCAAGACACTGCATCTTCCAGAGGCCATTACCACTTTAAATTCATAGAGCATTCATTAGCTAGAGATATTATGGTCACTTAAGTAGCAGGTGACCATAAATTCAAAATCATGATCAAGCTAATTCTTTGGTTCAGCCTGGACACTCTTAGCCAGGAGAGGAGAAAACACATAAAACTTCAAACCAGCTCTTGTGCAAACATCACGTTTTTATACAGAGATCTCTTTTAAGGGCGGGGGGAGGGGAGAGGGGAACCAGGGCAGAGATCTCTTAAAACAAATATGAAAATCTTACTAATCAAGATGAATTCCCCAGAGAAAACTGCCAAAAGGAATTCAATATTCATTTCTGTTATCTGATTATCTCAGCTGAGACAATGGAACCGGATTGGGTATTAGCAAGTTAACATTCTTAATATCGACTGAAAAGACAATTCACATACAACAGATTCTATCAACCCCCTCCCCCACCCCATTCCACCCCTACTCCCCCCCCTCACCAGCATCTCAAATAACTGGCCACTGCGGAGCCTCTCAAAAATCTCTGAACTCATAACACTTTAGCACACTAGAAAAAGAACCTAGCATGCTAAGTAGGGGGAAAGTTAGCTGTCAGGGGGATGGATCCTAAAACTACCGACGGCCTGAACATTGAAGGGTACCCTAACATGGCAGAAAGAATTCGGAGGGAACAGACAACCTCTGGCTGGTCTTCTGCTCATGGTCCCTCCCCGCCCCCGCTAGATTAATTGCAGCCTAGAACCACCGTGACATTCCCCGCCTGATCAGAGAGAATTTCATACACGCCCAGGCTAACAAAAAGGACACACACCTTTTTGGTGTCACTCTCGCAATCCTCTTTCTCTCTTTAGGTTTTCGTTTCATACCATATCTGAAATACAACTCGATCCTACTGGCAGCCCCCGAGCTCGTAAGAGAAACTTTCCTATCAAGACTCACGAGCCAGATAAAAATTAGACATACTTTCCATTCCTCAGGAATCCCAGCTCTCTACTTCTTCCAATAAACGCCCTACCCTAGTTTGACGACATGCAAAACGACCAGACCCACGTTAATTATTAAATTACAGACGGCACATCAGACCAAGCATCACGATTACGTAAAAATTACCTCCAATTTCTGCCACCGAGTTTAAGCCTGGCTAGCTTAATGCTTTACAATGATTCCCCTCTCTCTGTCTCTCCTCCCGCCGCTGCTTGTCCTTCCCACTCGAGAAAAGGAATCTTCGCCAATGCAAAGAGCCAGACGAGCGGGCAAACGTGGTAGGATCTTTAAACGGGCCACGAGGGCTCCATCGCTCGGCGTCGCCAAGGCCACGGGCGTGCACGGCCGCACGCGCGCACCCCGCCCCGGACCCCGCGCCGACCCGGGCTCGGACCCCGCCCCGCTCGGCTCGGCTCGGCTCGGCGCCCCGGGACGCGCTCCCTCCGCGGGCCCGGGAGGCGGCCGCTGCCCGAGCGAGCGGCCGAGCGGGCGGCCAAGTGGCCTCGGGGGGCCCGGGGGACGCGGCGCGGCGCCGCCGGCTGCACTCACATTCTGTCAGGAACGAGCAGGCGGCCCTCGACCATCATGTCCGGGAGGAAATCCAGCTTGAAGGCAGAAGTCATGTTCTCGGGCGCACGCGGCGGCGGCGGCGGCGGCGCTCGGGCGGGGGGCGGCTGTGCGCGCGTCCGAGCGGCCGCGGGCGGCGCGAGACGGGCAGGGACAGGTGCGCGCGGCCTCCCCCTCGGCCGCCGAGCCGGCACTTGTCACATTCTCTCCCTGGCGCTCTCCGCCAATCCCCTCCGAAATCCAGCGCCGAGGCGGCCGGCAGCCGAGCGCCAGGTGCGGCGGGCGGGGGCGGAGCTCCGGGGCGCCCGCCGCCGCCGCTTAACCCCTGCGGGCCCGCCCGGCCGCGCCGCGCCCACGGACTCCGAGCGCAGCCAGACCCTCCGGGTCCCAGTGCCCCGGCCCTGCCTGCTCCCTCAATCCCCCACGGCCGCAGCGGCCACTTGTAGGCTTAGTGCCACTGGAGTGCCGAAGCCCGATCAGCGTCCAGAGTGGAACCCATGGGCACGAGACAGTCCCCAGGAGGGTTTGTCTCGGTGCTCCTTACTGTGACACCAGGACACCACAACTAACAAAATGGCACGCGTGGTTTAGGCAAAGTAAATCAGAGATGTGACCCAAGTGACATTTAGGGACTCATGCAGTGCTTTAAGAAGGCGAATCCGTGTCTGCACAACTGTACTGCCTTCTCTGTCATCTTGAAAACACTAAAGTGTACGAGACTAAAAATAAGAAACAGTAATAAATCACATCGTCTTTTAAAATGATAAATCACGACTCTGCCGTTTCCTAGTATTTAACACGATTAAAAACCAATAGATTGACTTCAGGAGTGGCAGGCCAGGAAGCTTAAGTACCCATTGAAGACTTGTGACTGAGCTGCTCACAGGAATTGTGAGAAAAAGGCAAACCGCTTACAAATGAATAGAAGCAGGTGAGTTTAATTTTCCCAAAAGGTTTGCGTAAATTCCTGAAAATAAGGAACAGTACCTATATGGTGACATGCTGAGTTATCGTTCTCGGTGTTTGGTTGTTTAGTTACTTGAGTTAAAGTGAACTTTTCACAATGCAGTCACAAGTATGTAAGACTTTTGGCACATTTTATGTTCTAAATCAACATCACCATAAATTACATATGACACGTTTATAGCTTGCCACTGATAGCCATCATCACTATATTGTATTTTGTAATGGCATACCTTCTATGCTGGTTTTATTTGAAAACCTGACTTTGCCCTATATTGTTATTTTTTTAAAAATATCCCAGTGTTGTGGGTCTTTGTTCTCACAAATTAAGGCCTGAGGATGCAGCCGCCTGGCCAGAGGGTTAAACAACTAAGTCACCAGCAGTTTAATGTCTCAGGTACAATATGGAAAAAAGATTGTTTTAATACTTTTCTCACCCATTTCTTGTGTGATGAGGGCTATCTTTAGCTGTTATGAAGGGAAATAGATCTTTACATATTAACTTTAAATCCACATCCCAGTTTTAAATCCAGGCTTGGTACATTGAGCAATATGGAATAACAGGCCTGGAATATTTGATGAAGCCCATCCTTCACTGACTTGGTTTCCTTTTTCAGCTGCACAACATAGAGCCTTTTGACCTTCTCATTCCAAGATAGATGTAAGGCTAAACTAACCTTCATTGTTAAAATATCCCCTTTTTTGAGGAGCCATGTTTAGGCTCCTAAGGAATTGGGAAATAGTTACAATAAAATTAATTCTCACAGCCCCAAAATGCTCAGCCTTGTCCAAATATATTTATTCCCAACCCCAGCTGGGTTTTTTTTAAATCAAAGGATTTTGGTTGCTCTTTCAATTATCTTAATAAAGCAATTATCTGGATAAATGAACACAAACCAGACAGTTCTTGGTTTTCAACATATTATTTACATAAATCCCTAACGTATATAATGAGCTGACTATATCACAAATTTATTTTAAGAAAGAACGAGCAGAATTGGCCTCCAAAACAGAAGCAAAACACAAGTGCATTAATCAAAAAGAACAATAGTTTCAAATAAGCTATGGAATAAAGCTTCATATCTATCTACGTACTATAAGGTAGAAAATACTTCATTAACATGTACACTTGTAAAATGTTTATTTTCTCTTTAATTGCATGTGAATTAGTTTGAGGAAGCGATAGGGAAGCCCTCTTACTGACTTAAGCCTTCTCAGCAGTTTGTTAAATTCTAGCCTCAAATCCCTTGAGGCAATAGTGGATTCAAAGCAGCTTTTAATCATACTATAAGGAGGGTGAAGTAGTATGTAAGTAGGTCATAGAGAGAGAATTACAAGTGCATAGGTTATTGCCTTATTTAACAACTACTGTGTAACATAGTTTTCAAAGCACATTTGCTTCTGCCATTTAAAGTTAGAAGAAAAACCAGGGTCAAATATAAAAGAAAACTCACTCTACATGGGATACAGAGACGTGAACCAAGAAAACCTTACGAAGTGTAGCTGAATTTAAATACGGTGGCTGCCAAATAACATAAATAATGTAGTGATTGCCTAGACACTTGATGGAGGTGCCAGAGAAAAACAAAATACTCACACACACACACACACACCCCACGGTTTATTCACAACAGTCTTCCAATGGTAGTTTTCATTTCTAATATCTGCTGTTTCCATGATCACAGCACAGACACAAGAGCCATTTTTTAAAAACACGAATTTCAAAAGCTCTTGACAAAACAAAACAAAAACACCCAACCAAATACCACCTGATGAAAAGCTTAAATTTCCCATTTCACTGCTATGGTAGAAAGAAAAAAATCTAAAAACAACTCAATGGGGCCCCTTTTTAAAATTTTCATGTAGTAATGAGCCATCAGGTATCATGTTTTGGCAGTTGGAGTTATTTGGCAGACAGCTCCACTGGGCCGCTGTTGAACGCTCGAGTTCAATGAAGCTATATTCTAGCCAAGGATCTTCTCAACGGCAGTGAGGGCGGTAAGGCCATCGATGGAGGGGGCATCGCCCCGTGGGCATGAACTGCATGGCGATACCACCCCGTGCTGACATCACCGGGGACCACACTGGGGAGACAATAACGTTTCCTCATAGTTTTAGCTGCCTTGTAGAAAAACCGTAAGCTCTTCCCCAGCCCCATCCCCCTACCTTCCCTAATTGTCTCCTTTTTTTAATCAACTTGCTATTCATTTCCCAAACAAAAGGCAATTCAAGAATTGGAAGCACTTCAAGGGAAAGTTTCTGAATGACCTCATTTTATACGAGGCCTTCCAAGGCAAGGGAGGAATTGTGCAGTTTCAGTTCCCACTTCCCTCTCAGTCCCTCATCTTGACTGGGTTTTGTCCAATGGCCATTGTTTGAGTCCTGAATTATCAGTAGCATTAAAAAAAAAAAAAAACCCTCTCGATAGAAATAGTGCCACCAAATGCGTTTGTACATAAGAGTACAGGCTGCTTGAACTGGAAGAATCCTTTCCCTGCCAGCCCACTCAATCGATGAACCAGATTATAGACTATTGACTACAGATCTTTCAACAATTTTTGCACAAAGTTCACGCTGTAATTTAGAAACTGGTGCCTGATAGATGGAGATTAATGCTTATACCTAAACAGTCAATTTTCTTCTCCTGCAGACGACCCTGTATATCTCTTGGCAAATTTCCATATTTTATTATTCCTGTACATTACTTCCCACATACCATCTCCTTAGAAGCAGAAGCTATCATTACTGCAGCTATAGAACAAAGATGTACCAGCACATCTTTTTTTGTGGTGGTGGTTCAGTCAACTCAAAAAAACCATCTTTAACTGAAGGATTTCTTTCCCACTCACTCCTGGCTAGTCATTACAAACCAAAATCCAAGACATCTTTCCCCTATCACATTTGCTAATTCAAATTTTATTAGCATTGCTGTTTCAGTTCAAAAAAAAAAAAACAACAACAAAGAAACAAAATTCAAGCCCAATGTGCTCAGAGTCATTTGGAGCAAGAAATACAGGCATAGAAGGGGATTTCCCATCATTTCCAAGCAATCAATTTGAAATGCACATGAATTTTAAGTACCTGAGAGAGTATCTGACTTTGTGACCATGTGTTTATTCTTGCCTTACTCCAGTTTCATTAGCAACTTACAAAAATAAACATTTTTTTAATGTGCTTAAAAAACCCCACCCAAACAAATCCTTAAGTGATACATCATAAATATCTTTTTCAGATTCCATAAAGATATCACTTTTAAAATATTTATATCCCAATCGTAAGTTTTAAATGATCACTTATCCTTTCTTTTCCCCATTTTGAAAGCTTCCGAACAGGGACAT
Source organism: Arctocebus calabarensis (assembly GCA_963573935.1). Taxonomy (NCBI): domain Eukaryota; kingdom Metazoa; phylum Chordata; class Mammalia; order Primates; family Lorisidae; genus Arctocebus; species Arctocebus calabarensis. The sequence goes on along the minus strand of CAUYON010027118.1, from coordinate 15,072 downwards.
TAGCACATTCCTAAAACAATTTTGGTACAATTAAATGTCAATAAATTTAACATCTTCTTAAAAGAATATGGAGTACAGCTCAATATTGAGAGCAGCTTGAGAACAGCTTCCACCGACGTCTTTGTGATCTTGTGTTTTTTCAAATCTGTGTTGGATAGAGCCAAAACACACCGTAGTGAACGTGTCTCCCTTCCACCTAAAGATGGTTCTCTGGATACATACCTTCGCACTCCAAAGTGAGATACCCCCTTAAAGTTTTCTGAAGTGTCCACTCCAAGGGGATGAAACGTCACTACTGGGGATCTTTCAGATCCAGAAGGCAACCACCTCATTACTTCCCTGTCTAACTTTCCCTTGCCTTTTTCTCCTCTCTCCATTATCCTGAGGCTGCAGCCTGTTTCCCCCTGTCTCAGCTTTTCTCTCCCTCACCCCTTCTTTGTCTCAAATGGCAGAAGCCTTCCTCTCCAGCCGCGTGTCTGAGGAGGTGGGTGACTACCAGAGAGAAAAGAGCAGTCGTGGGTTGTCTGCGAGAAAAACCAAGTTTGACTTGCCTTGACCAGGGCTGACTTCTGAACTAGGAACAGCTGTCTCTGCCCGGAGCCCTGGGATTCCTTTCCAGACATTACCAGGGAAAGAGGGAGACAGACCATGTACTGTTGAGCACACCATGAAGTGAGTAAATAAGATGTGAAAATTGGGAAGGAGCAGTCTGGGGGAAAGGGAGGGGAGAAGAAAAAGGCTTCCCTGTCTAGCACCGTGATTTGCACATGGCAGGCACTCAGGAAAAAAAATCCTTTGAAGGAATGTTCCAGTGCCCTCTTGAAGATGCCGAGATTTGTCAAACTATACCAGGTGCCCTTATCTGGTGCCAGCCTGGCGGCAGGAACAAAATTGACACTTATCAGAATGAGGTTTTTAATTCCTTCACAATCCGCCCTTCGACACCCCCAACCTAAGCAAAATGTTTTCCCCAATTGGCCCGAAGTTCTTATCTTGCTGTCACGTGTTGGTAAATCTTAACAAGGAGAAATTGCTACTTGACAAAATACAACAGCTGAGCTGCAACAGCTGGGAGGACAGAGTTGTGGGGGGAGTGCTGGGTCCCAGAAAAAGCAGCAACAGGTGGGGGAGAAAGAGAAGGAAACAGACATTTTGAACTTGAGGGTGGGATTGTCTGGGACCAAACTTGGCAAGAATCAGAATCTTAGAGAGAATCTCTGGGGGCGTGAGGGCCCCATTTGCCTGGATGTCTCTCCTTTTTCTAAACAAATACGTCTTGAAGAAAAGTGAGGAATAAGAGACCAAAAGCTTGGCTTTCTATAAAATAAAGCACCTGTATGTACTCTACTCACTGTAATAAGTGAGATCTCTACCAAAGAGCGGCGGGTCTCTAGGAGCAGAAGATACCATGCAGATTAGACTTCTTAGTGGAAATGCTACTTTCGAACGGAGTGAAAAGATGTTGAGAGTTAGGACCCAGACCTGTTGGAGACAGCATTTCATCCGTAAGACTTGACTGACACTAGAGGCAGGTCAGTTAATTTTCAGATTCATCACCTTTGTCTTAGAGGTGGCCATTCCCTACCTCCTAGAAAGGATGAATGGCTGAACAATCAAAGCCCACCGTGACCCTCAGATACCAAGTACAATGTGTTACCCTAATTATTACTACAGCAATTACATAACCAAACTATTAAAGTGACATGTAGGTTGAAAATACATTAAGGTTTTGAGCACAGGAAATTTATTTTTTCCCTGCAATATGGTTCAAATCTCTAGCCATTTTCAGCAGAGGATAGAGGTTTTTGAAAATCCCAAATGACTTTTTATTTAAATTTGCTTTTGATGCTAATTCCCATAAAGTCCATGGTGTGGGGGGGGGGATGGTTGTTCCTTTAAAAGAACTACCCAAAATTTTCATGGAAAAGTGGTGTAGCTCTCCACTCGAGCCACGTGGAATGTGTTAGGGTTCATTGGTCTTGCTGAGTGCAAAGCTTCATGTTACCCACTGCTTCATCTCTTGATGCTCTCTGAATGCTGCTGGCTACATCTGCCCTATTTCATAGGAATATGGCCAAGTTGGAAAGGACAGATGGAAATGGCTTTGGGGGAAGTGTCTAGAGAAGAAAGGTGATTGAGCTAAGAATTGTGTTTTGTTTTATAAACCAATGTTGGGTGCCCTCATGCTACCTGCCTTCCTTTTTACCTCCACCTGTGCATCCTTTAGGTCCAGCGCCACTGCCCTTCCTTTACATCGCACAACCTGGCCACTCCTTACCCACTGGCTTCCTTCCATGAGCACTGTGAGCTCCTTGAGGGCCAAGACTACATCCTTTATGGAGCACCACATGACTGGTTATGACTGCTGCTTGACCTATGTCGGCAGGTTAGACACATACAGATTCACATTTTAATTTCACAAGGAGTTAAAATTCTCTATTACTCCTTCCAACATGTGTTCCCATTCTACAGATTAAAGCCCAAGGGAAGTGAGGCCCAGGATGCTTTCATTCAGAGAACTCGTGAACCACAGAACAGGTGAGGGCATAGCCGGGCGCAAAAATTGCTGCTTCCTAAAAAATGTCCTTTCTTATTCCCTGTTGCTTCTTCCTTTCTCGCCATGCTCCATTTCTTCAGGCCTACACTTTTTCCAAAATTGGCATTGGAGGATGAGCAAGTTTAAAATAACTGATTTAGAGAAGACTAAGCAGCTGAAACCATGGACATCTAGCAGATGGCTCCATGCTGAACTGCACAGCTTCCTCAACGGTCAACTTAGGGGGCACCCACCAATCAAAGTCTATGGCAGAAATGTAGCACCAGAGGAAGAAACGCCTTTAAAACGTCTAATACTCAGGATTACACTTCCAAGTTGGCCAGGGAAGGAGTTCAGCTGAGTCCTGAGTTACGATCCCTTACAATCCCTTTCCTTCTGGGTTGTGTGTGACGGGCCTGTCATTTTGTCTTTCTCAGGCTCAGTTTTTCCCGTCTTTAAAATGGGCATGACGACCCTTGGCTATCTGTGAGGATTATTAAATTATAGAAAGTAATTTATAAAAGTAATCACTTAGTGCAGTGCCAGGCATAGAGTAAATTGTTAATAAATTTGAGTTTTAGTTCTTACTCTGCCATAACACCCCCACATCCCCTCATCTTTGCTGAAACCTAGAACTGGCAGTTGGTTGGCAAGGAAGAGAGAAAGCCAGTGTTTCTCCTGTTGTTCTGTTAGCATTAAGGTATCACTGATACCTTGAAGACCTGAAACCAAACCGAGAGGGAGGAGGGAGGTTGTGGTTCATGGAGAACAGGCGCTGAGCATTCTGAAGTTTGGAATGAGGTCTCCATTTTTTTTTCATGTTTTGTTTTTTAATCAAGTCCATTTTCAAAGCAAAGGTCAAAATGAATCCTGCCTCTACCAGGAGGTCATGCCACCCAACACCTACTCTGTGAGTTTTTATTTGCTGACGTGATACCTGGAGCATGTCCCAATGAGCAGGTAAGCTCTCTCTAGAGTACCCAAAGAGGCAGAGTCCCAGATCAAGATATTAAAAAAGACAGGCACCGTTAACATCACACAGCCTGTCGCCCTTCTGGACTAAGACCAACCATCTTTCAGGAAGGTGAAAAACATTTCATCAGCTTCTGCATAAAGCCTCAACTATACCAAGCTGGTCAGTTCACACACCTGCCCATAAATTTCAACAGAGTTTTTACTGATGGCAGCTGCACGTTCTCTCAAATGGGAGTGAGGAAAGCCACAGATACTGCGGGTGAACGAGCACAGTAACTTCAAACCTCAAACTCTCTCTTGCCATGACAACAAAGTTTGTTGAACTGAATAATCTTACAGGAAAATTCTAGTTTTTATTTTTCTCTGAGGGCATGCTGACAATCTTGCTTCATAAATTCGAGTGATTCATCATGATCTTAAGCAGCCAATCACGGGCAGGTCAACCTGGAATGGGCTGAGGTAGCCGGAGCTCAATCTGTCCTCATAACACATGTCCCTCTGGGCTGGTGTCACCCTCTCTCCACAGATGCCGTTTCCTGTTAACTCTGATGGTCTTGACATCTAAGAAAATGTGCCAGATTTCTTCACACAGTCAGAAGAAAGCTGTGGCAAAGACACACACACCTGTACATGATAATTGGTGACGACATTCCATGAAGCACAAGGGTGTGTTTGGGAGCAGAGTACCTTGTTGCAAATCAGAGTTAACCAGCATCATCTCTGAGTTGAGTGGAGGCTCAAACACCACACACACACACACACTCACTCACTCTCTCTCTTTTTCTCATATCTCGCTTCCATCTTAGTCCAACCTTTATAAGTTGGTACCCTGTGATTCAAGAGGTGCTTCAGCTCTGGGACACCTCAATTCTGAATGGGCTACAACATTCAACCCTTCCCTCTAGGCACTCTCTTTCCAATGTCAGCTAAGTCAGATGCCATGAACTTTAATCCTCTCCAAACCACTGCATCCTCTTTCCTACAGGATAGAAGTCATTAATTAGTTCAGAAACACTCCCTTGTCCAGTGACAATTGGAGAAGCAATCAATGCTTTTATGAAAGGAGAGAACACACACACACACACACACACACACGCCCCACCCCGCCACCCCCCACAAAATCCCTAGGAATTAGCAAAATGGAGAAAGCAGTTCAGTGAAGTTTAATAAAGGAGATTTAAGAAGGCACTGTTGCCACCGAATGGTCTCACGGTCATTACTGTCCGGACAACCACAGATCAATAAATGCTATGGAGCGGAAGACACCGCTGAGCAAACTGTGTTCTCTTAATGACTTTTACAGAAATCTCTATACAAGAAACTGAATTGGATATTTCTAATGTCCTCACTACCACAATTATACAAAATCCAGGTATGTTTTTCCTCTACAAACTCTGACACTTTAAATACAGAGCGATCAGATCATTCCTACACAAGGCTCTTTCTTTTGCGTTTTACTTTCTTTTTATCAACCTGAGGGTTTCCAGGGCTGTGAGCACTGAACCTCCATCAGCCACATTTTCACCTAATTAACCCCCCTGATTACAATAATTAGTATTGATTTACTCTTTGAATGACTTCCCAGGTATTCCAGCACAATCTGCACTTGCAATAAAGTTCTAAATATGAATATTAATCACATGCTCTCTTTTGTTTTTCAGCCTCAAAAGGATGTCATGTAATTGTACATGCTCATGTTTTGAGAAAGAAAAACAAATAAAGGAATTTTAACACCCCAAAGGTTGCAGATCTCGGTCTGTGGTCAGCTGAACACATCAATGTCAATATTCCCGAGGCTCACAGTCGAGGGGCGTAGGGCACAATCATTACTCTCTATTAAAAGAAACCATTTTCCCAGTTTGAATCTTTTCCTTTTCCTTTTCTGCAGGTCAAGGCTTAGAATTAAACTTCATTTCAACATTTGTTTAGGTCACTATCCCGAGGAATCATTACCCATCGAAGCTGATGGAAGGGTACAGAGTACATATCCTGTTACTGTAGTGGAAATAGATGCAGCCAAGTTTGCAGGCTTCAGGCAACCTCACACCAGCCCCATCAGATTACAGAAAAAGACGTCTGCATGTCAGAGGCTGCAATGGGGCAGTCTCCAAATCCTGGAAACTGGTAATGGATCCAACCACCGGAAAAGCAAACAAGTTGAGAGGGGATTGCCCTTGTTTCTGGACCTAACTGTGACCATCCAGAAATTAAAGTTTGTAGACCCCAGCTCAATAATTGATATTTTAGTCAAAAATTCAACATGGAGGTTTCCAAGTGATTTCTTTATTGAAGTGAGCTGCAGACAAGCAGCAAAGTAGAACACTACTTTCCTCCCAAATCACAAAAAATTGACTTGCGACCTTTGTTTTGAAAAAAAAAAAAAAGAAAGAAAGAAAGAAAGAAAATTTCCCATGGAAGCAGATTGTGGGTGTGCTAGGGGCAGTGCTACAGCCTCAGATATAAAGCTCCCCCAATTGCATTTTATGAGCTCATCCTAAAAGCAATTATTGGTATACCCGATGGAATGAGCAGTTCAGATCCCACTGGAAGAGAATATAATAAGAGGGCCTTTAAAATCCACTCTATTTACAACCGATAACTTTAGAAAAAATAGTATTATACTGCATATGGAAGCTTTGGGTGCACCTACGCTCTGAAAACATTGCTGATAGGAAACTCCGTACTTGACAAGGCATTTCTATTTAGCTGGTAACATTTATTTTAATAATTCCGCATTAAATATTCCACAACATTTCAACTTATGTTTTAAAAAATTGAAATGCATGTCCAAACTCTAAAAGATAGCTAATCTCTCAGAACTTTGTTTCTGTAATACATTTTGTTCTTATTTATTGAGAATATCACTAATGTAAACCAAAATGTAATCCAACAGATTTGTAAATGAATTGAAAATAATTTCCCCTTTCAAAACAATTTCCTTTCTATTTTTTAAAATTAGGTCCTTCATTTTTGTCTATGAATTTACTAATACATTTTGATATATTGCTCTGGCACAAACAACTAACTAAGCAAGACACTAGGACATTAGATAAGATACATTCTTTATGGAAATCAGCCTTAGTGAAATTATTTTCATGTAAATCAATTATCATTTGCTATTCGGGGACCAATGCCTTTATATCTAATGTGGGAATAAAAATTGTTTTGATATTTGAGAAGTTTGAAACAGATTTTTCCATTTTCTATTTCTAAAGTCTTCCTATTCTTACCCTAGAAACCAATGCTTCTCTTATAAACTGAAGAATATTTAAAGATGTAAGAAATGTTTGCCCTGCATAGAAATGCATTTTATGAGAATATAAGCATAAATCAAAAATCAATATATTCCACAGAGACCTTTAACTTAACAACTTAATAGGCTGTATAATAATAGTTTGTGACCAAAATCGTAAGGGCAAAAGTTCTCACTTGTCTTTGAATTTATAAACTGTTTATCTACCTGGAAGCCAAAAAGAGAAGTAGAGACTGTAAGCTATAATTTACCTAAACATTAAAAATATTCCTCTTAACTTCTCTCGCACGCTACACTCCATACGTCCACCAAATGGGCAAATTTTAAATCCCTACGCATTAAATATCGTAGAGGCAGGTCTGATCACAAGGCATTTGCCAGAATGATAATGGTATTACAAGCATTCTCAATCAATAAGTTTTCTTTCAGTAGTTAACAGAGAGGTAAGCAATAAATCTCTAACTTAATCCAGCCAGCATAGTGGCAAAACGCAAGAAGCTCTATGAAAGGTAGATACTCAATTTTTTAAAAGCACAAAACCACAAACAAGCAGTTCTAAAAGCTCTCCATTCTGTATAGTCTATACAAACAAGATTATGGGAGATAAAAAGGGTGTTGAGAAAGAAAAAAAAAATAAAGCCCCAGACATGCATTAAGCTACTTTGACAGCTCCATTGTTCAACCGGTCCTATTGTCAGACCCAAAGATGTATTCAGGGCTACGATGTCTGCTAGCAAATAAACAAAAGACTACATTTTTCAAAGCAGGATGCCAGTTCTATCATAATTCTCTCTCTGCTTCCCAAAAGGTCAGTGGTGCCTCCTTCTTGGTACATGGAGATGCCCCAACACACACGCAGGCAACAAATATTTGCTTTCAATACATGGGGACCCCAAACGTCGTGCATGCACAGAGGTCTCCAAACAGGCACACATTTTGGCAAACAGGACAAAGTGGTCCAAACCTGGTAACACAGGAGGACTAGTTAGGTAGGCTAAGTCCAGATTAGAGCGGTATTGGGAACGCAAGTGTAATATGGAGTCTCCTCAGCTCTTTTTTTCGGTGATTATTCCAGGCAGAGTGCATAATCATGAAAGAGGCTTAGACATTGCAAAGGAAAAGACGAACGAGAGCCAGATTCGGAGCCCTTCAGCTTGCCCACTGGCCACTCACAAACAGCAGTGAGCAAATACATGCTATGCTTTCAAAAGGCAACTAGTGCAGATAGAACGCACGGCGGCCAGCCTTTCTCTCTGGCTCTCGCTCTTTCCCCCAATCTCTTGGTCTCGGGTTCATCTCCCCCTCTCTCTTTAGATTCTTTTTTTCCCCCCTTCTCTTCTAGGATAAGGAAGCTACTTGGTTCAGGGCATCATTATTGTCTCGGCCAGCATACATTAAAAACAAAAGCCACAACAACATACCTTAAAAGCAGCTCCTCATTTCTCATAGTAACAGCGGATTTGGGACAGCGCATGCTTTGTACACTGGTAGTCTCAACAAAAGCCAGTTCAGAAGTACGCTCAAACATCAATGCCACGGTCGCTGTTCACTAAGGCGCCCTCTCTCCTCCTCCTCCTCCTCTCTCCCTCGCTCTCCCCTCTCTCTCTCTCTTCTCTAGTCAAATGCTGAATAGGAGAGCACAGGGGCTCCTGCAGATTCACTAAGTAGAAATAATCCTCTCTGACAAGTTATGTGCTCTGTGCATATTTTTACACTAATACACTCTGCTGCCTATAGGGGTCTTGTTTGCATTCACTCAAGCCTGGCTGGTGTTAGTTCTCCTAATTACCATCTTAAAAAAGGAGAAAGAAACATAAGCAACCCATTTACCTTTTTCTTAGACATTTAATAGCAAGACCGATTTCACAGTTTCTTTTTGCCGGCAACCACCAGCAAGCATGGCAGAGGAAGGAGGGAAGGTTTGGGTAGGTCAATGTGGTGGGAGAGATGTCGGCCTCGCTCTTCTGGGACACTGCCTGCACCGTCGGGCTCAGCTGGTCCTCTCCTCCTGTCCGCAGGAAGAGTCACAAGGTCAAGGCCCTGAGCCTCACCCCGAGTCTTAGACGCAGAGGACAGAGATTGGGAGATGTAACTATTTTAACTGTGTGGGCACCAGAGTTCTTACAAAGCAGAGCACAATTCACCTGAACGGGGGGGATGTAAAGCAGGGAGGCAGGGCAGATGGTTAGGTCACACCGAAGTCCTAAAACCACAGGAGCATCATTTGTCCAAAGACCAATGAGTTTCTCTTTCCCAAAATAAGAAAAACCTCATGGTAGCATATTCGCAGGGCTTCCCATATACAGTTACCAGGGAAATGTGCATTGTACTTCTGTTTATTGGAATTAGAATTCCATGCAGATTAGCCAAGTAAACCAGCAAGTCACACACACACAGAGAAAAGATGAGATGCTTGCTAGAGACTGAAGAATCAGTCCTCAAAAATGCAAGCTAAGGTATCTCCCGGAGAGAATGCTCTCAGCTTGGATGGAATAACACCGAACAGCCCGCGTCAGACCTGGTCACTAAAGACGGGTCTCTCTCTGATCCTCTACCAGTACAACCACGCACCTTAGTGATTTTCTGGACTCAAAAGCATTAGTGGGAATAACAGCAGAGACAATAATGGTGGTCTCTGTTTCCCACCTATTTGAAGACCTGGAACACACTCCAGTTTCTTGCTAAGATCTCTTAGGGAAATGGAGATGTTCTTGGGGACGGTTGGGAGGAAGGTTTTTTAATGTCTGTGATGCAGCCATCTTGCATAGGGTATCAATTGCACTAAGCAAATAAGCAAAGGATAACAGTCACCAGGACTATTTCTAGATGGCAGTGAGAAGGCTGGTGATGAATCACTTCACAAAGTTCAAATCATGAAACGCAAGCCTTGTCCCTAAAACAACCCCATTCTCACATGTCCCTGCTTCATTATGTTTGAAAGTGATGGGGTGAATATATAAAAACGAACGACCTTGCCAAGGAATGATATCATATAAAATCTAAGATGTTCTTTTAAAGTGAGAAAAGCATCATGTAAATGAGCTTGGAACCAGAAAGATTTTAGGGAGAGATAGTTGGAGCCTATTTATTCCCTTGTGACTTGTGCTAAGTGCTGGGCTGAAGTTTCTTAACCTGTGTCTCTTCTTGGGGACAACGAACGCTAATTTGTTTTAAAGCACATGAAGAGCTTATAATCAGTCTGGGTATGCTTAGTACTTGGAAATATTAAAAAGTTTTAAAAAAGTTGAATGGCGGAACTGACATTGCCATGAGTTTTGTCTATTAGAGAAAGGTAAAAATACACTAGACTTAGACATAACGCCCCTTTCTGCATACTTCCATATATTTTCTAATGGGGGCTAAACTGTGTGGAAAGTACTAATATATAACAATAATGCATTTGCTTATCCATAAATAGATGCTTAGCATTGAAAGCTTGTGCCACAGCACATGAGACTATTCTTACATTGAAATGAATTATGAACCTATGGTAGTAATGACGGGAAGTGAACCAAACCATTCAATATTTTATATTTTCTCTACTTCCTTTTTAGTCTGGGGACCTAAATAATTGGAAAGCCGTTGAAGTAAGAGTTTAGTGCTTGTCCAAACTAACGTGACCGATTGAGGGCCTTACCGGCTGCATGTGCCAAACTTGAGGTTACAAGGATAAGGAGTAGGAAAAAGCCAAGTTGTTTACCACATTTACATAGTGTCTAGTAAGTCTTTGACAGTGAGTTAACCTCTGCACTTATTAATGTATCCAAGAGAATATCTTTCCCTTAGCTGGTCATTGATAACTAATTGTTAAATAAAGCAATGGATTTATTTTTAACCACTGGAACTGTGAAGAGAGGAACATTTTATTTTTATCATTATTATTTTTTAAAAGAAATGCTGATGCCATTTCCTTAACACATGTGTAGAGAAACAGAAAACCCCAAATGCTTTTTATTCTAATTCAGGCACTGGCCTGGCCTAGATGACAATTCTGAAAAATTCCTTTCATGCCACTGTGTTGCAGGTTTCAAGACCTTTTCACATTTAGCGATTCATTTAATCCCTAGAATAACACAGTAGGGCAGGCAGAGCTGGTTCCTTTACCCGCTCAGTGGCAGAAGTTCAAGTGCAGAAAGATGGCGTTGCTATCCCTCAGAAGGCGCAATCATGAGCGAACTTGGGCACTGTCTTCTCTCCGCTCTACCACACCCAACCCAGATTCCCCACTGGGTACAGAGGTTCACAGACACCTTGGCAAGGCATGGTTTTCAAGGAGTGTTTGTGTAATGTGTCTTACACATTCCTAATGTGTGACAGTAATAACCTTAGTGGATAGAAAGTTAATGAAAAATTGCTTAAAAGGATATGTCTTGGATACTGGTATCATATCAATTCCTTTCAAACTTTTTCCCAAATAAAGATCGATTTGAGACAAGATGCATTAACAAGTTTTGAAGACAAATCATTAAATTTTGAGGTCATCTGCAGTAGGGCATAATTTAACAATTCCGATTATTACTAAATTTGATTTGTAGGGGGAAGTTTTCCCCAAGCATTAAACAAAAACAAAAGTTTAGATTGTCTTGATGCCTTCTGTTTTTCACTACATATGTAAATTAAATTTTTAGCTATTGATGCAAATTTGGTGACAGGAAACCTGAAAAAGTGCTGTATTGTGAGAATATTGATGGTGAGGTAGGAATCAGCCATCTTCTTGGCCTTTCTAAGAGCTTCCTAAATTTTTTTTTTAAAGGTAAATTATATGTGCATTATAGGTAATTTCCAGAATAAAATTTCAAATGCAACATTAACAACTCCAAATTTTTTCTGCCTTCTGTGCCTCGTCTTTGCATTTTGACATTTACATTGCAAAAGAAACAGAAAGTACCATTCAAGGAAGTATATAATATGAGATGTGGTAAGGGCCCAGCAGAACGGATTCTTTGGTAAGGATGGGACATTACAGCCTATTTCTAAGATTCACATTCTAAAAGAACAGTCCTGGAACGTGGAGGCACCAAGAACTTTAAATCTATTTAGCTGTCAGTTTCAGATAACAAGAACCGCTAAGTTTAATGAAGAAACATACCACATTGCTCTGAAAGATGGAACAATGAATCAGGGAATTTGTAAAGTATCAAACAACGAGCAAGGTCTACAAGAAATGAATTTTCAGTGTCCTATGTGTGGGATACCATAGTAGGGCTCAATGAAGTTCATAAGTACATGTGTGAACAAATGAATTTTCTTCCATTCTGCTGACAGGGTGCAGAAGACACAGAATTCTTGTGACCCAGATTTGTCAACCCCAGAAGAAGGTGTCTGTGAGTTTGATGGAGATAAAGCAGGGAGGCTGCGCCAGTAGGCAGGTACTGGGGACAGGAGACCAGAAGAAACAGCATATTCTGATTCTGATCTTCTAGCCCCTGAACCCCTTCCTGCCTTGGGGGTGAAAACTCCCAAAGCCAGAAGGACACAGGCATCCCAAATCACCACCTGAAACATACAACTGACAGGGACTTTGAAGTAAACCCCCAGGAGCAGTGGTAAATAAATGGTTGACAGCAACCTTCACATCTCTGTGACCTGAGTTCCTTTCACTGGAATACTCAAAAATCACCTTTTGAAATCGGAGGCACCCATCCCAGTGACAAAGCCAAGGGCCCGAAATTCTAAAGGGACATGCCTTCCACAAGCAGTGGGACTATTTGCTCATTTTCAAAATGGAGATGTTTACTAGGATGAGTGGGGCACAGAGACACATAATTAGCAAGAATAATTGCAAAGCCCCTTAAAATGGTAGAGTGTCATGTTTATCAATGAGTAGACGTAAATAATAAACCATAAAGTACTTAGAACTCTAAGAAGCCACTTGAAAATAGGTACTAGATAAATTTAAGAGGTATTATTCTAACGAGGAATAATGACTGTTTGCCATAAAAGACAGCAAACCTCAAGATATAGCTTCAAAGAACAATGTCTGTGTAGGTAGGGAAAAGTTGAAGACAAAATATATGAATTTAAAGTATTTTTCTATTAAAATAGACGACCATAAATAAGCTAGTTGATAAAATAACTAGCTTCAGTTTGTGAACTCTTATAACTTAGCAAAACAACATGTTCACAACTGGATGGTGTGGTCATTTTTGGCCTGGTGGCCTGAGGTCTTGCCCAGTGCCACTTTCAGGCAGATGGGAAATCTCGAGAAGGCCACAGGTGAATGTACAGAAGATAAGCACTAAAATTTGCAAGGAAAACAGACTACATGTATTCTTGCTATCTTTAAAGGAGTCATGTGCACAAGCAACCTCTTTTCTGCCAAGTCAGGGAAACTATGTGACTTGACCACTATCTGTGCACGTGGAATTCCCATGTGGAGCTGCCCCTGGGATCTCACTTTCCTAATGGCTTTAATCCTCCCGGACCCTGAGAAGTAAACAGTACAACTGTATGACCTTAACTAAGGTGACACAAAATGAGAGAGAAACCCAGATGGTCTGGGAGGGGCTGGGAGATTAAGAAAGGGCGCAGAAAGGGCCTGGGAGGGGAGGAGGCAGGAGAAACACTGCAGGTGAGGGGGCCGGCAGGAGGAGCAGTGAGGGCCAAAAGTGGGCCAAGGCCAGAACCCCAGGGCAAATCAAAAAGTGAGGACCTGGCAAATGAAAATGCTCCGGTGAAAGGCAGAGCCACACACGTTATAAAGGCTTTAGCCCCCGTGGGAGCGAGAAAAGACAGACATGCGAAGTTGTGAGTTACCTTGCCATATATGACATCATGAATTATTTATTTGGATGTTAAACGAAAAAGTGAGGCAGTCCCAATAAGCAGCAGGAACATTCAGCAAGTTTCAGAAACCAGTTGGGGAACTGGGGCAGTAACTCCAGAAGGCAGCCTAGTTTTAAAAGGAAGCAGGTTCTGTACCTGAACAGGTGCTCAGAAAGAAGGTGGGGGCAGAGGGCAGAGGGCAGAGGGCAGATAGAAATCCTTGCTCACAGGGACTGTAGCCAAACACTCAGCTGCTTGCCCTGACTTTTGAGACAGAAATAGAAGAGACAGAAGAGCTCTGCTCTCGCTGGGGCTGGGGGACCGTCTGTAGGTTTCAGGATGGGAAAGCAGCGATGCGGAACAAACTCATATGCTTCTAGGAGGCTGGTGGGATCTGCTATTTCAAAAACGCAACCGCAAGAGTAGATTTTGAAGGTGTCTGTGAATTTTATTGCCAGATAAGGACTGCAAAAGTTTTATAGAAATGATAAGCTCTAGACTTTGACAAAATTTCCTGGATCAATTGTTTGAAACTTTAAATTTTCTTAGTACAGTATTCTATATTTGCAGAAAAGTACACGTAAGTGGTTAGCTTATGGAAAACTCAGAGACTGAACATTCCTAGGCAATCAGCACCCAGATCTAAAAACAAAACCTCCTTTATCCATTTTTAACTCTAAAAGCAAAGCATAATTTAATGAATATAAATTTATAGGAACTAGGATGCCCATATATAAAAATTGCCACAGAGACAAGGAGAATGTGCTGATCCTTTTTTTCTTTCTTTCTTTTTTTTTTTTTTAAGACAGAGCCTCAAGTTGTCACCCTGGGTAGAGTGCCATGGCATCACACCTCACAGCAACCTCCAACTCCTGGGTAAGCTATTCTCTTGCCTCAACCTCCCAAGTAGCTGGGACTACAGGCTATTTTTGGTTGCACCCATCATTGTTGTTTGGCAGGCCCGGGCTGGATTTGAACCTGCCAATTCAGGTGTATGTGGCTGGCGCCTTAGCCACTTGAACCACAGGTGCCGAGCATTTTTCTTTTTTTAATTAAATCATAGCTGTGTACATTAATGCATTCATGGGGTACTATGTGCTGGTTTTATATATAATTTAGGGTACGATGTGCTGATTTTATATACAATTTGAAATATTTTCATCTAACTGGTTAACATAGCCTTCACAGCTTTTTCTTAGTTATTCTACACCTAGTACATTTCACATGTACCCTTGTAAGATGCACCGTAGGTGTGGTCCCACCAATTACCCTTCCTCCACCCATCCTCTACCCTCCCTTCCCTCTCCCCTTTTCCCTTCTTCTTGGGCTATAATTGGGTTATAGCTAAAGCTATAAATTGGTTTCATAGTAAGACTGAGCACATTGGATACTTTTTCTTCTGTTCTTGAGATACTTTGCTAAGAAGAATATATTCCAGCTCCATCCATGTAAACATGAAAGAGGTAAAGTCTCCATCTTTCATTAAGGCTGCATAATATTCCATGGTAATTTTTCTATTTTTAATAGAGATGGAGTCTCTCTC
>CAUYON010027117.1:0-20624 GCA_963573935.1 Arctocebus calabarensis | reverse complement strand
CCTAAACCAGGAAAAGATCCAACAAGAAAAGAAAACTACAGACCAATATCACTAATGAATATTGATGCAAAAATATTCAATAAGATCCTAACAAACAGGATCCAGCAACACATCAAACAAATTATACATCACGACCAAGTAGGCTTTATGCCAGGATCCCAAGGCTGGTTCAATATACATAAATCCATAAATGAAATTCAGCACATAAACAAATTAAAAAACAAAGACCATATGATTCTGTCAATTGATGCAGAGAAAGCTTTTGATAATATCCAGCATCCCTTCATGATCAGAACACTTAAGAAAATTGAACCATACACCTATATATACCCTGAGACTAAAGGCCTAAAGGAGGAGATGGGGAAAGACTGGGAGAGAAACAGAGAGAGCTTCTCTCTCCCCACTAGAATTCTCTCCCTCTACCAGGAGCCTTAATGTTTTCTGTATTCTTTTTTGTGAATAAATTCTGTCTTACAAAAAAAAAAAGAATTCCGAAGTAAAAGAAGATGCAGAATGTGATAATAATGGACCTCAAGAACCTCTGCAAAATGAGTTTTTGGCTCCTTCCTTGCAACCGATTGAAACTAAAGACATAGTTATAATAGAAGACAAATTTGGTGTCCTGGATAAGGAGTGTGATATTACCACACTTACTAACAATTTCAGCTATGCCAACAAAATTGTAGATCATATTCCACTCCCAGCAGCTTCAGTTGAACAAACTATTGATGTAAGAGAAGAGAGCACCTTTGCACCTTTACCTCTGATTTGGAGAACCAGACTGATAGTGTTGTGTCTATTCAGACTGAGCCATCAAGGCAATTGCCATCTCCACAAACATTAACATCAGTGTTTCTTGGTAGAGACTGAGATATATCTTAAGACTGCCAAAGCATCTCATTGAGAATTCTGGTGGTATAAAAAGGAAGAAAAGGAACAATGTCATCAATTACAGTCTATTTAAAGATGATTTTGTTGAAAACATTTTTTCCCCTTAAAATATTTTAAGTGAATTTTTTTGGTGTTAATTTGTAAAAAAAAATCATTTGTTCAAAAAGTATGTATATTGCACCCTCAGAGATATGCACTTTTAAGTGAAGAAAATGATATTGTTAGCAGTTTATTTAAAACTTGGGATCCATTTTAAATAAAAATATAATTTTTAGAAGTTATTTCATAAAGCCATATGGTATTGACATATTTTTGAGGTAATGAGTATTTTTGAACTTTTTTTTTTTAGTTTTCTGGAAATGTGTTATAAGCTAGAAGAATCTCTTTGGACAGTCTTTATTTTTCTTCTTAAAATTTGTATGACTCAAAACTATTTCTTGAGGCATGTTAATCTGCACAGTTTATCTTGACTTCTGCCAAAAGAAAAATTTACTATTTCCTTTATATACTTTATCTGGACTGTCAGTTAAAAAAAAATGTGTATCAGCAAAAGAAAAAATAAAATAGCAGCACTTTAAAATAATAAAAAAAAGATTATATCATTATAATTCCTAGGTCCTACCCATTTTCTGATCATTTTTTTGTCCTAATTCTATTGTGAATGAGCAAAACTTATAAAATTGACAATCATAATCATTTATTATTGCCAAATAACATTTTTCTTTTCTTTTTTTTTTGTTGGAGACAGAGCCTCAAGCTATCACCCTGGAGAGAGTGCCATAGCATCACAGCTCACAGCAACCTCCAGTTCTTGGGCTCAAGCGAGTCTCCTGCCTCCGCCTCCCAAGTTGCTGAGACTACAGGTGCTCCCCACAAAGCCCGAGCATCTTTTGGTTGCAGCCATCATTGTTTGGCGGGCCTGGGCTGGATTCAAACCTGCCAGGTCAGGTGTACGTGGCTGGCTCCTTAGCCTGTTGAGCCATAGGTGCTGAGCCCCAAATAACATTTTTCACGTAAGGAATAGTAAAAAGAGTTATCCCTATGATGACACATGTATGAGGAATATAGGAAGAAGTCCTGAATCTAGAAAGAGTGAGGGGGGTCTGTACAAATCACTTTATGATGTCATGAAAAATAGCTGATAATTAAAATGTTATTTCCCATAGAACAAGATCCATGACTAAATTTTGTGTATATTTATAAATCTAATATGGAACTTAAAGGAGAAATAGATAATAGTGTCAAATGACACTTCTTCTTACCCATTTGTTTGAATTGCAATAAAATAATGTATAGCTACCTCGATGGGTCTTGGAGAGATCTTTGGGTATTTTTCTGTTAATTTTTACTTTGAAGTCTTGAAAATTCCCAGAGAATGCCAAGTTTAGGAAAAACTCATTTTCCTTTGGCATCCTATCACCTGCATTTTTTTAAAAATAGTATTTCTGACTTAATAGTCCCCCGAAAACTCATACCCTAATAATACCCTAAAGCACTGCAGTACCTAGAGAACATCTTTTGAAGAGATGGCTTTGCTGAAATAGAAAACCAAACCATAAATTGAAGTCTGAGCTTCTGAGAAATAAAAATTGTGCTCAATACAAATAAATGTTTTTGAATGAGTTTTGAAAAAATGATAGTATCACAAACAGTTCACTTTGATATAGAAATATCAATAGAAATACCAAGTGTCCTATATTGCCACAGTCATCCTTCCAGCTGTCTGACCTTGGTCAAGTTACCTCATTAAAATATTACTTTTTTTTTTTTTTGAGACAGAGTCTTACAATGTCACCCTCGATAGAGTGCTGTGGCGTCATACCTCACAGTAGCCTCAAACTCTTGGGCTCAAGCAATTTTCTTGCCTCAGCCTCCCAAGTAGCTGGGACTACAGGCACCCGCCACAATGCCCAGCTATTTTGTTGTTGTTGTTGTCATTGTTGTTTAGCAGGCCCAGGCTGGGTTTGAACCCACCAGCCCCAGTGCATGTGGATGGCACCCTAACAACTGAGCTATGGTCACCTAACCTTGAATACTTTAGTTTTTCAGGAAATGTATTAATACATTTAATTTTGACAGCAACCTCAAAGAAGATCCTCAAAAGCAGCAACCTTAAAACATCTTTGGAATGATTATTGTTGAAGACCTACAGAGTTAAGTGTTTTTCTTAAGACCATACAGTTAAGAAGCTACAGATTTGAACTCAGAGGGGTCAATTCTGAAGACAAAGCACTTATATACCATACTACTTAGTCTCTGTTCCTCTTCTACATAAATAAGCTTTTTTTTTTTTTTGAGACATAGTCTCACTTTGTCACCCTTTGTAGAGTACAGTGGCAATACAGCTCACAGCAACCTCAAACTCTTGGACTTAAGTGATTCTCTTGCCCCAGCCTCCCCCTTCCAAAAAAAGCAATTGAGAGTGATATCAACAGACTACTAAGAGAGACTCCTGGAATTCATCATTCCCACAAGAAAGGATGAAGGCACCTCCAGCTAAAATTTGACTAGAGTGTCAAAGAGAGTGTGCTAGAGACAGGGGAGTAGAGAAGCACCTCTGGTGACTGGAAGTTTAGGAGGGCATTGTAGAAGCACTAGGCCTCTGCAGGTCCCACTTCTCTGCCCAGGTCAGATCATCCTGGAGTCAAAAGAGACTTCCTATTGTAGAGAAAAGGTCAGTAGAAGACCTTTACCAATGTCCATTGTCCCTGCAAAAACCTACAGTCTTTATAATGGGAGAATACCCCAGGCCTCACAAATCCTGAGCTCAGTTTGGAGAGCTACCAGGAACTCATGCAGTTGCATTGCCCTGGATTAGGAGCACAAGGTATGCACTCCCCATCCCCTACCCATCCACTGTGAACCAAGCTGCTGTATCATGTGACCACTTTGAAACCTGAGACACTTTGGAGTGTACCCTGCACTAGAAAACAGTAGCCATCACACTTCTCCAGCACTGAGGCTGTATCTTCATTATGGCAAGTGATTTGGGGTGGCTGATGCTACAATTTCAGCTATACAATACTTGGGCCTAAATTGCCTGTGGTTCCAGTCCTGTACAGCAGGAAAACCAACCTCTGTGACATACTCCAGCAAAAGGGATAGTCTGTCATTCCTGCCCATGACAAACTTGTGCTTGAATCAAACAAACTACATCCCCCAAGCAAGAGAGGCCCCTTGCTTGGGGGAAGCAGCATTCAAGCAGCTGATATGCCCTCAATAAACAGCCATATAGGGCCTTTGTCCCTTGCAGACATACTCCTGACCTGTGCAAAAGTCCTGTGTCCACCCACAATAAGGGGCATAGGAACAGCCCTGTGCTTTGCCCCCAGTGAGGACATCCCTAAAATGGCCAAGCAGCTTTGTACTTACATCCCAAGCCCAAGAAAAGCACCATAGGCTGCCTCTGGTAGACATGCACTTACAGACTGAGCAGCCCTGTGCCTGTATCCTGGGCCTCAGAGACAGCCCCATGGATGCTCCTGGCAGATATATCCATGGGCCAGTCAGACAACTGTGTTCTGAGCCTGAGAAACAGCTCCACAGGCCACTTCAGGTAGGCATATCCCTAGGCCAGGCAAGTGACTAGAGTAGCCTCATGCTTAGGCTCCCATGGCATCAACTCTGGTGAGCCAGACACCAAAGTGGCCAACCTATGATGCACATGTACCCTGACCTGAGAAATAGCCGATAGAGCCTACATCTGGCAAAGTTGCACTACTGTTGCCACTTTCTCTTAGCATAGGCCACTGAGAAATTCACACACTAGTGTGAATTACAGCTGAATAAACCACATAAAGGCTTATTGCATCCACATAGAGCCAAGGCCAACACACCCAACTAAACTGACTCTCCAAGAAACATTCGTACAATTGAGACTTTCCCTAAGAAATCTGTCCATAAAATTAGAAGAGGTAACTTTTCCATCAGATGTGTAGAAATTAAGTTAGGAGCATATCAATCATAAAAAAGCAAGAGAACATGTTACTTGCAAAGGAAAACAACAACAACAACAACAACAATAATAATACTCTAGTAATGGACCCCAATTATAGGAAATACATGAAATGCCAGAAAAATAATTCAAAATAATAATCTTAAGAAAATTCAGTGAAATACAAAACAATACAGACGATTCAACAAAATCAAGAAAACAATTTATGATCTTGTATGATAACTTCAACATAAATATATACTTGGGGAAGATGGCCAACTAGTAGCAACCCTTAGCAGAGGCTCCTAAGTAGAGGAAGAAAAACTGGATGGAATTGGACTCTTTGAAGGCAAAGACGGGGAGCTGAGCCAAGAAAGAAGTTCGGCAAGCTACAACTCCAAAGAAGAGCATTCAAGTAAACAAATTACACATACAAAGCCTATTGACTAGAGGATGGGTGACCCCTCCCCCATGCAGGAGGCCTGCCGTAGGCTATTTGCAAATAAGCAGGGAACAAAAGACCTCTCATTTTACCTCACTGGAGAGAGCTACTAAGCTCCAGGTCTCTTTCTCCAGGGAAGTCTCACTTATGAACCTAGACACCACCCTTCCAGGTGTAAAATTAAATAAATATTTTCCCCAACAAGTCCAAACTCCAGGTCCACCCTTTTCTCTTCATATGGCGGTCTGAAGTTCTGCCCCCTGCAGAGCACAGAGTGTTTGGTGTTGTCCTGAGAGTTCTGGGCATAGTGTGGACTGCCAATCATCAGGACAGAAGCTGATGTCCTAATGGGGAAGAAAGAGGGCATAGGAAGAAAGGGACATTTGGTGGGAGGAAGAGCAGTCCCCTGGTTATGACTATGCCCAGCCAGTGATGATGTTGACCTTTGGTTTGAGCTGTGTCTGGCAGGACAGAGTGTAGAACCCCCGCCTCTGACAGCACCCACAGTGGGAGTGTGGTTGCCTCATATGGACTGAGTTCGACAGACAGGGCTGGTCCTCTGCTGGGTCTGTGAGCAGGTGTGGACTGTGACCTGAGAGCAAAGGAGTGGTCCCCTGATTCCAACAGAACCCTTGAGCAGTGGCTTACTGGGTGTGAACCAAGACCTCAAGGCTAAGGTGTGGTCCATTGCCTCCAGCAGGGCTCATGAGCAGAGGCTTACCAGGTGAGGACTGAGACCTGTGGGGGGAGTGCAGTACCCTGACTTTAAGACAGCCTGCAAACAGACACTTGTCACACAGTGGACTGAGACTGTCAGGCAGGGCCGTGGTCCCCTGACTCCAACTGATCTGGCAAGCAGAGGCTAGTTGTGTGTGGACTGAGACCAGAGGGTGGGGCCCAGTGCCCTGACTCTAACAGAGCCTGTGAACAGAGGCTTGCCAGGCAGTGGACTGAGACTGGCTGGCAGGGGCGTGGTCTTCTGACTCCATCTGGTCTGGCAAGCAGAGACTAGCTGGGTGTGGACTGAGACCGGTGCTCAGGGGTATTGCCCCTGGCTCCAGCTGGGCCTGTGAGCACAGAAGTGGACAATAGTGTGGACTGAGTCTGGTGGGTGGGAGTGTGGATCCCTTGCTCCAATTGGAGACCTTTGAATCTCTATCTGTTGGGCAGGGTTAGCCCTGCCTGAGTCAATTTGGTTGGAACCTGTATCTGGAGTTGCCCATTCAGGGTCATTCTGTGGTTGATGTTCAAAGTTCTGTAGTGGAAAAGAAATGAAGGATGGGGGTTGGGTGCTGCAGCTGTTTATATCTTTTCACAGCTGAGATTTAAACCCAATATCATGGCTTCTTAGGATAGGGTAGAGGTTGGCTGATATCAAAACAGAGCTAGCTTGCACTATCTCACCAAGTAGGTCCTCAGAATCTCTGGCCAAAACTCTGAAAGGGGCCTTTGTAAGGTTGTAGAAGATAAGCCACAATTACAAAGCCTAGAGCTTTGTTAAGGGCTATCTCTGCTACCTGGGAACCCCAATTCAATCTCACTCTACCAGTACTAATAACCAAAAAGTGGAAAATAAACATGGTGTGGACCCAACAGAAGAACTCTGGCAACATGAATAACTAGAGTAGATCAACCCCCACCCCCAAGAAATGACAAAGGAGATACATCTGAAGATGCCATGCACAGACAAATGGCGGAAATGTCAGAAATTGAATTCAGAATATGGATGGCAAATAAGATAAATAGAATGGAAGAAAAGATAGAAATTGAATTCCAAAGAGTAGTTCCAAAGTTGTCTCAGGAAATTAATGAATTCAAAGCCCAAGTCATCAATGATATGGACATAATGAGAAAAAAAGAGATAACAGAGCTCAAGGAAACAAAACAGTTAGTTGAGGAACTCCAAAATACAGTAGAATCCCTCAGTAATACAGTTGACCAGGCAAAAGAAAGGATCTCTGAAAATGAAGACAAAGCTTTTGAACATTCCCCAAAACTCAAAGAGGCAGACAAATGGAGAGCAAAAACTGATCATTCCCTGAGAGAGTTATGGGATCACGCCAAAAGAGCAAACATTTGTCTTATAGGAATCCCTGAAGGAGAAAAGGATGGTCCTAAAGGTACAGATGCTCTACTCCAAGAGATTATGGAGGAGAATTTCCCAAGCATTGCAAGAGATATAGAACTTCACATAGCAGATAGTTTCAAAACTCCAGCAAGACTCAATCCAAATAAAGCATCTCCTAGACACATTGTGATTAACTTTGCCAAAGTTAAGACAAAGGAGAAAATTCTGCAAATAGCCAGATGCAAGAAAATCATCACCTACAAAAGGGAGAAATATCAGAATAACTGCAGATCTCTCAGCCAAAACATTTCAAGCTAGAAGATGGTCATCAACCTTCAGTCTCCTAAAACAAAACAACTTCCAGCCAAGGATCCTGTATCCAGCTAAACTGAGTTTCATTTGTGATGGAAAAATCAAATACTTTAATGACATAGACATGTTGAAGAAATTTGCCATAACTAAACCAGCTCTCTAGGATATGCTCAGATTCATCCTCCACAAGGACTAGTACAATGCTCTTCCTCCAAAGTAAGCTCACCAAGACATTTTTGAACAAAACCCAACTTCCACAGTGGTGAAAGGATTAAAAATGTCCACTGGACATCCAAAAATCATGACACCCAAAACACAACCAGGCTTAATTCTCTCAATTAATGTGAATGGCTTAAATTGTACCCTAAAGAGGCATGGGCTGGCTGCCTGGATACATAAACTCAGATCGGATATCTGTTGTATGCAAGAATCTCACTTTACCTTAAAGGCTAAAAATAGACTTAGGGTGAAGGGATGGACTTGTATAATACAAGAAACCAGAAAAAAGCAGGGGTTGCAATTTTAGTAGCAGAAACAATTGGCTTTAAAACAACAAAGATAAAGAAAGATAAGGAAGATCACTGCATATTTGTCAAGGGAAACACCAAACATGAAGAGATTTCAATAATTAACATTTATGCACCCTACCATAATGCTCCTGAATTCATAAAGCAGACCCTAATGGATAAGAACAACTTGATATCTTCCTCACTATAATAGTTGGAGATTTTATTTTTCTTGTAGAGACAGAATCTCACTTTATCACCCTTGGTAAGTGCCATGGCATCACACAGCCACAGCAATCTCCAACTCCTGGGCTTAGGCGATTCTCTTGCCTCAGCCTCCCGAGTAGCTGGGACTACAGGTGCCCACCAAAATGCCTGGCTAAATAGTTGGAGAGTTTAATAACCCTTTGACAGTTTTGGATAGATCCTCCAAGAAGAAACTAAACAAAGAAATATTAGACTTAAACCTGACCCTAGAATAAATGGACTTTACAGACCTCTACAGAACATTTCACCCTAATAAAATTGAATATACATTCTTCTCATCAGCCTATGGGTCATCCTCCAAAATAGATCATATCCTAGGACACAAGGCTAACCTCAGGAAATTAAAAAGAATAGAAATAAGTCCTTGTATCTTCTTAGACCACCATGGAATTAAAGTTGAACTCAAAAGCAATGGGAATCTTTATACTCAAACAAAATCATAGAAGCTAAATAATCTTAGGCTGAATGATAACTGGGTCAAAGATGAGATTAAGAAGGAAATCACCAAATTTTTGGAACAAAATGATAATGAGACACAAATTATCAAATTCTATGGGTCGCTGCATAGGCAGTCCTAAGAGGGAAATTTATAGCATTGGAAGCCTTCATCAAGAAAACAGAAAGAGAGGAAGCAAACAACTTAATGGATCATCTCAAGGAACTGGAAAAAGAAGAACATTGCAACCCCAAACCTAGCAGAAGAAAAGAAATAACCAAGATTAGGGCAGAATTAAGTGAAATTGAAAACAAAAGAATTATTCAGAAGATCAACCAAACAAAACGTCGGTTTTTTTTTTAAAAAGATTAATGATAAATCTTTGGCCAACCTAACAAGAAATAGAAAAGTGAAATCTCTAATATCATCTATCAGAAACGATAAAGGAGAAATAACAACAGACACTTCAGAAATTCAAAAAATCCTCAATGAGTACTACATAAATTTCTATTCCCCAAAATGTGAAAATCTGAAGGAAATTGATCCATACCTGGAAGCATGCCACCTTCCTAAACTCAACCAGAAAGAATTAGAAATCTTAATAGACCTATATCAACCACTGAAATAGCATCAACAATATGAAATCTCCCTGAAAGAAAAGTCCAGGACCAGATGTCTTCACATCCAAATTCTATCAAACCTTTCAAGAGGACATAGTACCTATATTATACAACGTTTTCCAAAGCATAGAAAAGGAAGGAATACTTCCCAACACATTCTATGAAGCAAATATCAACCTGATACCCAAACCAGGAAAGGATCCAACAAAGAAAGAAAATTATAGACTGATATCATTAATAAATATTGATGCAAAAAAATTCAATAAGATCTTAGCAAAGAGAATTCAACAACACATCAAAAAAATTATACACCATGATCAAGTTGGTTTTATTCCAAGGTTACAGGATTGGTTCAACATATGGAAATCTGTAAATATAATACATCACATCAATAAAATAAAAAACAAGGATCATATGATTCTCTCAATTGATGCAGAAAAAGCCTTTCATAATATCCAGCATCCTTTCATGATCAGAATTTTAACAAAATAGGCATAGAAGTGACATTTCTTAAATTGATAGAGGCCATCCATAGCAAACCCACAGCCAATATCATATTGAATGGTGTAAAATTGAAAACATTTCCACTCAGATCAGGAATGAGGCAAGGATGCCCACTGTCTCCACTGCTATTCAACATAGCAATGAAAGTCTTAGCCATCGCAATCAGGTAAGAGAAGGCGATCAAGGGTATCCAAATAGGGTCAGAGGAGATCAAACTCTCACTCTTCACTGATGATATGATTTTCCAGGCTTCCTATACCTGGAAAATCACAGGAACTCAATTTCAAAACTCTCAGTGTCTCAGGTTACAAAATTAACACTTACAAGCCAGTAGCTTTTATATATGCCAACAATACTCAAGTTGAAAAAACAATCAAGGACTCTATTCCTTTTACAATAGTGCCAAAGTTGATGAAGTATCTGAGAATTTACCTAATGGGACGTGAAAGATCTCTATAAAGAGAACTATGAAACTCTGAGAAAATAAATAGCTGAAGATGTTAGCAAATGGAAAAACATACCATGCTCATGGCTGGAAAGAATCAGCATTGATAAAATGTCCATACTACACAAAGCAATCTACAGATTTAATGCAATCCCTATTAAAGCACCATTGTCATATTTTAAAGAACTTGAAAAAATAGTACTTCATTTTATATGGAATCAGAAAAAACTTCGAATAGCAAATACATTACTCAGAAATAAGAAGAAATCAGGAGGTATTACATTACCAGACTTCAGGCTATACTATAAATTGATAGTGATCAAAATAGCATGGTACAGCATAAAAATAGAGCAGTAGATTTATGGAACAGAATAGAGAACCAAGAGATGAACCCAGCTACTTATTGTCATTTGATCTTCAACAAGCCTATCAAAAATATTCAGTGGGGGAAAGACTCCCTATTTAACAAATGGTGCTGGGTGAACTGGCTGGCGACCTGCATAAGACTGAAACTGGACCCCCACCTTTCACCATTAACAATATTGATTCTCACTGGATAAAATATTTAAATTTCAGACATGAAACTATAAAAATATTAGGAGAGAGTGCAGGGAAAACACTTGAGGAAATTGGCCTGGGAGAATATTTTATGAAGAGGACCCCCAGGGCAACTGAAGCAACACCAAAAATACATTACTAGCATCTGATCAAACTAAAAAGCTTTTGCACAGCCAAGAGCACACTGAGTAAAGCAAACAGACAACCTTCAGAATGGGAGAAGATTTTTTCAGGTTATGCTTCTGACAAAGGTCTGATAACAAGAATCTATAGAGAACTCAAACTAATCTGTAAGAAAAGAATAAATAACCCCATTTCCATGTAGGCAAGAGTCTTGAACAGAAACTTCTCTGACGAAGACAGGCACATGGCCTACAAACACATGAAAAAATGCTCATCAACCTTAATCATCAGAGAAATGCAAATCAAACCCACTTTGAGATATCATCTAACTCCAGTAAGATTAGCCCACATCACAAAATCCCAAAACTACAAATGTTGGCATGGATGCAGAGAGAAGGGAATGCCTCTACACTGCTGGTGGGAATGCAAGCTAATATGACCTTTTTGAAAGAAGTTTGGAGAATGCTCAAGGAACTAAAAGTAGACCTACCATTCAATCCTGCAATTCCTCTACTATACCCAGATGATCAAAAATTATTTTACAACACAGACATTTGCACCAGAATGTTTATTGCAGCCCAATTCATAATAGCCAAGACATGGAACCAGCCCAAGTGCCCATCAACCCATGAATGGATTAACAAATTTTGGTATATGTACACTATGGAATACTAGGGAGCCATAAAAGAGATGGAGACTTCACATCTTTTATGTTTACCTGGATGGAGCTGCAATATATTCTTTCAGTAAAGTATCTCAAGAATGGAATAAAAAGTATCCAATGTCCTCAATACTACTATGAAATCAATATATAACCACCTACACACTCATACGCATGGCAAAACATAACTATAGTCCAGAAAGTAGAAGGGAAGAGGAGTGAGAGGAGAGGGGAGGGGGGATATGGGAGGAGGGAGGGTATTTGAAGGGACCTCACTTAATGTGCATGATGCAATGGTACATTTCAAAACTATTAAGAAAAAAAAACTTCAACATAAATAAATACAATAAAAAAGAACTTAATAGAAATACTAGAGCTGAAAAACTCAATGAATGAGATAAAAATACAACTGGGAGGTTTGACAACAGAAGAATTTCTGAGCTCAAAGACAGGTCTTGTGAAATAACAGAGACAGACTTAAAAAGAAGAAGAAGAAGAAGAGAAAGAGGAGGAGGGGAAGGGCAGGGGGAGGTTGAGAGAGGGAGAGAAAAGCCTGAAAGCCTTCAGGTACATATATATGCCAGTACATGGGACACTATTAAGCAAGCAAATATTTACCTTAATTTGTATTATGAACGTTCCAGAAGTAGACAAGAAAGGTAAAGGTAAGGAAAACATATTTAATGAAATAATACAAAATAAAGCTATTGAACTAGATCTCCTCCTCCCTAATTCTATAATAAAAACACCGAGAAAGACAAAAGATGTTCTTAAGCTCTTCATTTTTATGTGATAGTACACAATAGAGAAGATAAATATTTAAGCCATTCCATATTAATAAGTCACTTGATTAAAGGAGAAAACTTTTTTTCTAAGACTACCAAAACAAGAGTGTCATATATTGCAACACTATAACACATGAAAATTATTATTATAGCAGGTGTACTTTGGGGGTGGACTAGTGGCTAATGCAACTGTCTTAGAATTTATCATGCTTAAGGATATATCATAAATGAATTAATCATTATGACAGAAGTGGGTTTGTTATAAAAGTGAATTTGGCCACCTCTTGCTCTATTGCTCTAACCCTCTCTCACCCTTCTGCCTTCCACCACAGAAAGACATAAAAACAAGGCCTTCACCAAGATGCCAGCACCATGTTCTTGGATTTCCCAGGCTTTAGAACTGTGAGACAAATTTCTGTTTATTATGAATTATTCAGGCTGTTGTATTCTGCTATAGCAGTATGAAACAGTTAAGGCATCCATCTTCTGACCTCAGTCAATATCTCTTTGCCGTGTATTTCTCAAATATCTTTTCATTATTTGTTTTTCAATAGTTTTTATGAAAGGATAAGCTATTAACTATAATGATAACCAGAATTTGAACCCATACATTGGGGAATAAGAATTCTCACTTTCAAAACACTTTGGTAATCATACTCATAGGTCTTTTGATATTCTTTCACTAACTGAATTAACTCTTTTTTTCCTTTATCCATAATTGCTTGAAACTTTTTATAATGTGTTGATGGAAGCATTTAACTCATGTATACCATTTTTCTAAAACCAAATTTACTTCCTTTTCTGGCCAACCTCTTTCCATAGATGTTATATCTGTCCGGAGATTTAATTTTTTTCCTCAAGCTTTTTCTCATCTCAGGGAATCTTGTCTACATACATCTTGTTTTCTATTTTACTGTATAAATAAATTAAGGAATCATTTGTTATACCAAATAGGTCAAAAAGAGATTAAAGTGATGTTTAACACACCATATGTTAGTTACTATTATAGGATCATTCTCTTTCCCCAATAGAAATGACTTCCTGCCATGTGCCACACTCTCCATTATAGGGTTGGTACCTACAGTCTATTGTTCAATGACTTCTAGATCATATATTATTGATCCAGATATTATAGTACAGATTTTCACAAGTGTTGTCTATCTGTTCTAGAGAAGATATGGTATTTCTCCTGCACCTAAACCTGCTTACCTACTGATTTCAAGAACTCAGGTAGTACCTCAGGAATCTGATTTACACACCTGCCTTAGTATTTCAGTCTCATTTCTGCACATTCACATAACACATTTTAATTCTTCTTACTTGCCACAGACATATCCTTACTTGACTATTACATACAGTTGTTTTCTATTGTTCAGTTATCTAGGCCCCATTTTCCATTGGCAACAGCTTAGTCTATGGATCAGTGGTTCTCACCTTCCTGATGCTGCGGCCCTTTCATACAGTTCCTGTTGGTGGTGACCCACAGGTTGAGAACTGCTGCTATAGATCTTCAAAGACTCTTCTGAGATTAGGAGTCTCAATTTTCTCCACCTGCTAATTTAGCAGCTCTCAACTCTATCAAATTTGAAGGTTTGCCCATTCCTTCTCTCCTTAATTTTGTTTTCCAGCAAGGCACACAGTAACTTGGCCCACAAGCCACAAACAAGGCATCTTTGTCTTGGCCTGGCAAAGAATCAAAAGACTTGGACAACAGAGTAATGTCGGGAAGAAAGATCCTTGGAGGAGTCTGTTATTGGCTCTATGAGCAACTTGTCTCTGTGTGCACTGCCTTCTCCAACCCCAATTTCCCACGTAATGCAATCATCCTTGTATTATTTCCTCCTCGTCAGTGAGTTTTGCTGTGATGCCACTTTTCTGTTTAATGTCTCTGACATCACCCAAGGCATGGATGATACTTAGCCTCAGAAGCATTTGATGGCCTTCTGTGGTGAAGACGGTTTGACCAACTCCTGGTAACAACATAGCAATTGTCTTTCAAATGAGCTAAACTGAGCAGCTGCTTCAGTTTTCAACTTCAAAATTGAGGAGGTGATCTTTGCTAAATAGCCCTATTGGATTTCTCCCACAGACTTCAAACCTGAGGATATACTAGTATAATCTGAGTGGTTGGATCATGATCACAGGCTCCATGTGATACCATCATCTATAAATCTTTTAATACTTGTTCCTTCCCAGAACTCCACTTAAAATAACATTTGTTTTTGATGATTTTGTGATGAGGGCTAGAAGTATTCTTGCAAGAGTAAAGAGACTTTTCCAAAATTCAAATAGCTCTGAGCATCTTGCTTGTTAGAAGGATTGGTAAGAGGCATTAATTTATTTCTCACAGTTTGAGAAATATCTCTGGTTACTTAGGAATTTCTCAGGTTGGACCAAAGCTGATTTCTATCTGGATTTATCAGCCACCCTATAGTCATCATGAAAGTGATTTTTATTTTTAACTCCTTTTGACCTTCTTCCTCTAAGGAGGCATTTAACATGATAGCATCAATGTACCATACCAACTTGCTTGTAATTCTTATTAAATCCATTAGATTGACTCATTGGGTGATGGTATTATCCCAGAGTATTTACATATTGTTGTGGTACTACAATAAATTTACACTAATTTCTATTCCATGAAGATGCCAGGTGAGACTCTGAATTTGGGATTGAAAAGAAGGCATTATTAATCAGGTACATGATGGCATACCAGACCCCCTGGGCCTGTTAACATTTCCTATATTGTCTTCACCATTGTAGGTGTAGCTGAAGCTATCAGTCGAACCACTTTGTTTGATTCTGACAGTCTATTGTTTACTATTTGCCTTATGTTGTAGCTGGAAGGATGTTATAAAGAGAGTTAGTGGGAATCAAAACTCCCATCTCAGCCATTTTCTTAATTAAAACAGTGATCCACTGTTGCTCTCCTAGAATTCTATATTGCTTAATGTTTACTACTGAGGAGGATTCAGTCAATTCCAAGGGTTCTCATTTAGCATGGCCAATTAAAATTAGGTGAAGGATGAGCTTAGATAATAACCCCTGTAAAAGGGGCATAGGCAACGTGACCCATGTTGTTAGCTGCAGGATTAAACACAAAGGGACTATACAAGTATTTTAATCAACACCTCCCTCTATTTTATAGTAAGATAATCATATTACCTATGTGGTATCTTCTAAGGACATGACCCATAAATCCAAATCCAGGTTTTATAATCATAAATAATCATAAACCAACCAAATACATCCTTAAAAGCATTTTATATATAAGAACTCTCCTGTTAGCAAATATAGTATCATTAGTTCTTTTGCCAGGATGTTTGTCATGATCTGTTTTACAGATTGGGTTGGATCACTTTCTTCCTCTCCTAAAACATCCTTACACACACACATAGACACACACACACAGACACACATACACACACACACAAAGACAAGACAAGAAAAGAAAAAGAAAAAATAGCTGTTCTACTATATAATTATTTACTTATTTTTTGAGACAGAGCCTCAAGCTGTCACCCTGGGTAGAGTACCATGGCATCACTGCTCACAACAATCTTAAACTCCTGGGCTTAAATGATTCTCTTGTCTCAGCTTCCCAAGTGGCTGGAACTACAGGTGCCCACCACAACACCTGGCTATTTTTTGGTTGTGGTTATCATTGTTGTTTGACAGGTTTGAGCTGCATTCGAACTCACCAGCTCTGGTGTATGTGGCTGGTGCCTTAGCTGCTTGAGCTACAGGCACTGAGCCAACATAATTATTTACTTCCCAAAGACTTTTTTATTTATTTATTTATTTATTTATTTATTTATTTATTTGGAGACAGAGCCTCAAGCTGTCACCCTGGAAAGAGTGCTGTGGCATCACAGCTCACAGCAACCTCCAATTCCTGGGCTCAAGCGAGTCTCCTGCCTCTGCCTCCCAAGTAGCTGGGACTACAGGCGCTCGCCACAACGCCCGGCCATTTTTTGGTTGCAGCCATCATTGTTGTTTGGTGGGTCCAGGCTGGATTCGAACCTGCCAGCTCAGGTGTACGTGGCTGGCACCTTAGCCCATTGAGCCACAGGTGCCAAGCCCACAAAGACTTTATTATTCTGCCCAGTCCTTGGAACATATTCTCAGGAATGGTATTTTCTAGGTCAAAGGGTAAATGCATATAACAATTTGTCTAGAAAGTACAAAATCACATGTTACCCTCCATAGGAAATTTGCATTTCCACAATCAAAGATGACAGCTCCTGTTTTATCATAGCTTCTCCAATGGAGTATGTTATCTGGCTCTTGAGATCTTGCTATTCTGATAGGTAAGAAATGGTAGCTTAGATATTTGCATTTACCTCATTAAAAGCTAGTCAGATATCTTATTCATCTAATGGAAGTATTTGACAATGTTGATCATTTCCTCCTACACACAGTTCCTTTATTTGTCTCTAGGATATCACTTTCTCATTTCTTCTTTCCAATTCTTCTTGGCTAGTTCCTTCTCTTTACAAGCTTTAAAAATGGAATTCCTCAAGGCTCAATCTTTAAACTTCTTTCTACATATTCACTTACTTGTTCACCTCAGTCAGTTTTGTTGTGATTTTAAATTCAGTATATGAACTAACTACTGATACTGAAATGTATATCTTTATCCTTGTAATGTGTGCCTGAACATCAGAATAATATTGCCACTAAGTTATCAGATGAAAATAAAACGTACATATTTAAATTTGATCATTCTAAAATATCTTTGTACCTGTCTGCAGTTAATCCCTGCTTTCACCTCCAACCTCAAGCAATATTATCTATTTTTTATCCATACAGTTTTACCTTTTCTAGAAATTTCATATAATTATAAGCATATACTAGGATTCCAGTGTTTTATGTCTGTAAGCTGTCATTGGCATCCTGCTTTTGAAGTCTATCCATATTGTTGCTTCTCTCCTTGTTATTGCTCAGTAGTAATTTATTGTATGGTTACTGAGTGATTGATTGACCTTGTGATGAACATTTGGGTTGCTACTAGTTTCTGGCTATTTCACATAAAGCTGCGGCAAATATTTCTATGCAAGTCTTTTTGTCAACATAGTTTTCATCTCTCTTTGGCAAATATCTAAGAACAAAATTACAGATTATATGGTAACTGTATTGAGGGTGACATAGTGAGACTGTCTCAAAAAAACCCAAAACAAATAACGATAACAAAAAAGTCCTGTATTTAGACAAAATGATAACTTACCTTTTTTCCAATAAAACTCCCATGTCTATTTTTTCAATAATTTTGTATATAGAATTGTTTCTCTTATACCTAGTAGCTTTAATTATATATATTAATTATAATGTTAATTTTTTTTTTTTTTGAGATAGAGTCTCACTTTGTCAGCCCTCGGTAGAGTGCCAAGGCTGAAATACTAATTTGAGTGTGATATCATGATTCTCAAAGTTAGTGAACCTTTCATTGTATTTTACAATTAATAGGTCTATAACAGTGGCATATTCTTAAATGATTTGTGTATATTATCCTGCTCATACTTGACCTTTGCTAACTGGGGAAAATGTTCATCCAAAATTTTCTTTTCAAGAAGCATTTTGCAAAAAGCAGATTTTTTTTCAAAATACTTGGATTTTTGGCCACTTATCATATATAGACTTAGTTTTACCTTGCAAATAGATGTTCAAGTTGTTTTGATTTGATGTGATATTACATAGAAATGCTGCATTACCATAGAAATTTACTTTCAATAATTCACATTGCTGATTCTGTTCTTCATAAAATTTAACTATCTGTTCTAACAAAATTTTGGTTAACACCTGTCCCTATGATAGCCAATCACTTTAGAATGATATGGCACATCCATATTGAAGTCATATGATATGTCTTCATAAATCACAGAGAAATAAAACTAGAAATAAACTCTAAGAGAAATACTCAATTCTACACAAAGTCATAGACATTAATCTGCTGCTGAGTGAATTGGATTAAAGATGAAATTGAGAGGGAAATCAAAATATTCCTCAAACTGAATGACAAAGGGGTCACAAATAATCAAAATCTGTGAAGTAAAGCAAAAAGCAGTCCTAAGGGGAAAATTCATAGGTTTAAATGTCTACATCAAAAAGACAGGAAAAAAAAATCACAAGTAAACAATCTAATGACATGTTTCATGAACTACAAAAGAAGGAGCAAACCAAATTCAAAGCCAGCAGAGTAAAAGAAATAACTAAAGCTAGAGCAAAACTAAATGAAATTGAAAATAAGAAAGTCATACACAAGGTCAAAAAAACCAAAAGTAGGTTTTTTTTAAAAAAAGATAAAATCCATAGATCTATTGCTAGACTGACTAGGAATAGAAGAGAAAGAATGAAAATAAGTTCAATTAAGAAATGAAAAAAGGGCTCTGCACCTGTGACCTAAGTGGCTAAGGCGCCAGCCACATACACCTGAGTTGGTGGGTTCAAATCCAGCCCAGGCCGCCAAACAACAATGATGGCCGCAACCAAAGAACAGGGGGACATTGTGGGAAGTGCTTGTAGTCCCAGCTACTTAGGAGGTGGAGACAGGAGAATTGCTTGAGCCCAGAAGCTGCAGGTTGCCATGAGCTGTGATACCACAGCACTCTACCCAGGGTGACAGCTTGAGGCGCTGTCTAAAAAAAAAAAAAAAAAAAAAAGAAATGAAAAAATGATATTATAGCTGATACCACAGAAATACAAAATATCTTCTGTGGATATGATGAAAATCTGAATGCAAATACACTAAAAACATAGAAGAAATGGATAAATTCCTGAAAATATACAGCCTCCCAAAACTCAATCAGGAAGAAATAGAACTCCTGAACAGACCAATTACGACCAATGGAATTGAAGCAGCAATCAAAAATCTTTCAACAAAAACAATAAAAAGCTCCATACCAGGGGGTGGGGGAGAATGCCAAATTTTATCAGACCTACAAAAAGGAGTTGGTATCCCTACTTCAGAAATTATTCCATAACATTAAGAGGGAATCCTCCTCCAACTAATTCTATGAAGCCAGTATCTCTCTGATAACAAAACTAGGAAAGAACTCAACAAATAAAAATACAGACCAATATTTCTTATGAATATAGATGAAAAATTCTCAGTAAAATACTAGCAAATGGAATCAAAGGGCACATCGAAAAAAAAAAAAATTTCACCAAGACCAAGTCAGCTTCATTGCAGGGATACAAGGATGGTTCAACATAAGTAAGTTGATAAACGTGATTTACCCCATAAACAGAAGCAAAAACAAAGATCATATAATTATCTCAATGAATGCAAAAAAAAAGTATTTGACAAAATTCAGCACACTTTCATGGTAAGAAACCTCAACATACTAGGCATACAAGGCAAATATCTCAAAATTAAAATAGTCATATTATGTCAAATTCATAGCCAACATGAAACTGAATGGGAGAAAGTTGAAATCATTCCTACTAAGAACTGCAACAAAACAAGAATGCCATCTGTTTGTATTACCTGTGATCTTTCCTCAGTGTTCCATAGTTCTCTTTGTAGAGATCTTTTACCATCTTGGTTAAGTTATATTCCAAGGTATTTTATTTTCTCTGTAGCTACCTGTATGGTCAGTGGTATTGAGTCTTTGATTTGACTCTGAGCTTGACTGTTATTGGTGCATAGGAATGCTAATAATTTGTGTACATTGTAAGCTGAGACTTCACTGAATTTATTTAGCAATTCCAGGAGTGTCTTAGTGGAATTTTAGGGGTTTTCTAGGTATAAGGTCATATATATCATCAGCTAGAAGCAATAATTTGACTCTTTCTTTCCCAATTTGGATACATTTAATTTCTTTTCCTTGTCTGATTACTGTGGCTAGGACTTGCAGCACTAGGTTGAATAGAAGTTGAGAATTTAATTCATTTACATTTCAGACTATTATAGATAAGTGAGGACTTACTCCTGTAATTTTTTTTTTAATAATTTTATTGAATCATAATTATGTACATTGGTGCAATCACAGGGCACGATTCATATACATTCAGAAATATTTTGATCATACTGTTACAGATATCCTTCATGGCATTTCCTTGATCACTATATA
>CAUYON010027113.1:0-23276 GCA_963573935.1 Arctocebus calabarensis | reverse complement strand
TTGAGTTCTTTGAGCTTTCTCCACACTTCCTTCTAAAAAGGTTGTATTAGTTTGCAGTCCCACCAGTAGTGTAGAAGTGTTCCTTTCTTCCCACATCTGCGCCAGCATCTGCAATTTTGAGATTTTGTGATATAGGCCATTCTCACTGGAGTTAGATGGTATCTCAGGGTGGTTTAAATTTGCATTTCTCTAATACTTAGGGATGATTAGCATTTTTTCAAATGTTTACTGGCCATTCGTCTGTTGTCCTTAGAGAAGATTCTATTAATCTATCTTCCCCATTGAGGTATTGATTGTTGGCTTTTTTCTTGTAGATTAATTGAAGTTCTTTATAGATCCTGGTTATTAAACTTTTGTCAGATTTAAAATGCGCAAATATTCTTTCCCATTGTGTAGGTTGTCAATTTGCTTTGGTTTTTGTCTCCTTGGCTGTACAGAAGCTTTTCAGTTTAATTAAGTCCCATTTGTTTACTTCATAAAGTCTTTCCCCAGGCCAATATCTTCCAGTGTTTTTCCAATTCTTTCTTGGAGGATTTTTATCATCTCATGCCTTAAATTTAAGCCCTTTATCCATCTTGAATCAATTTTTGTGAGTGGATAAAGGTGCACATCCAGTTTCAGTCTTTTAGTTATGGATATCCAATTCTCCCAGCACCATTTATTGAATAGGGAGTATTTACCCCAGTGAACGCTCTTATTTGGTCTATCAAAGATTAGATAGCTATAAGTTATTGGTTTCATTTCCAGGTTTTCCATACGATTCCAAGCATCTATGTCTATTTTTGTGCCAGTACCATGTTGTCTTGACCACTATGGCCTTGTAATACAGCCTAAAATCTGGTATGGTGATACCCCCAGCTTTGTTTTTATTACTAAGAACTGCCTTAGCTATATGAGGTTTTTTCTGGTTCCATACAAATAGCAAAATCATTTTTTCCAGGTGTTGAAAGTAGGATGTTGGTATTTTAATAGGGATGGAGTTGAATTGGTAAATTACTCTGGGAAGGATAGACATTTTAACAATGTTGATTCTTCCCAGCCATGAGCATGGTATGTTCTTCCATTTGTTAAAGTCCTCTGCTATTTCCCTTCTTAGGGTTTCATAATTTTATTTATAGAGGTCTTTCACTCCTTTTGTTAGGTATATTCTTAAGTATTTAATTTTCTTTGGGGCTGTGGTGAAGGGAGTTGTGTCCTTAATTAACCTCTCATCTTGACTGTTGTTGGCATATACAAAGGCAACTGAGTTGTGGACATGGATTTTATATCCTGAGACATTACTGCATTTTTTGATGACTTCCAAGAGCCTTGAGGTTGAGTCTTTGGGGTTTTCTAAATATAAGATTATATCATCAGCAAAAAGGGAGAGTTTGCCCTCTTCTGCACCCATCTACATGCCTTTTATTTTCTTGTCTTGTCTAATTGTATTGACTAGAACTTCCAGCACTATGTTGGATAGCAATGGTGACAGAGGACAAACTTGTCTGGTTCCAGCTCTAAGAGGAAAAGCTTTTAGTTTTATTCCATTCAGTAAAATATTAGCTGTGGGTTTATCATACATAGTCTTGCCCAGTTTAATAAATATGCCACCTATACCTATACTCCTCAGTGTTCTAATTAGAAAAGGATGCTGAATTTTATCGAATGCTTTTTCTGCATCTATTGAGAGGTTCATATAGTCCTTGGTTTTGCTTCTGTTGATACTGTTAATAACATTTATGGACTTTTGAATATTAAACCAACCCTGCATCCCTGGGATGAAACCTACTTGATCATGATGACTTTTTTGATGATAAGCTATAATCTATTGGCCAAGATTTTGTTGAGAATTTTTTCATCTATATTCCTTAGTGAAATTGGTCTGAAATTCTACTTTTTAGTTGGGTCTTTACCTTGTTTTGGTATCAGGGTGATATTTGCTTCATAGAACGTGTTAGGGAAGATTCCTTTCTCCTCAATTTTTTGGATTAATTTCTGTAGTACAGGAATAAGCTCTTCTTTGAAAGTTTGATGCAATTCTGGTGTGAAGCCATCCAGACCAGGGCATTTTTTGTTGGGAGATTTTTTATTGTTTTTCTGATCTCAGTGCTTGAAATTGGTCTATTCAGGAGCTCTATGTCTTCCTGGTTAAGTCTAGGGAGAGGGTGTGATTCCAAATATTGATCCATTTCCTTCACATTGTCAAATTTCTGGGCATAACGTTTCTGGTAGTATTCAGAGATAATCTCTTGTATTTCTGTGGCATCAGTTTTTATTTCCCCTTTATCATTTCTGATTGAGGTTGCTAGAGATTTTACCTTTTTATTTCTAGTTAGTCTGGCCAAAGGCTTATCTATTTTATTTATTTTTTCAAGAAACCAACTCCTTGTTTCTTTAATTTTCTGAATGATTCTTTTATTTTCAATTTCATTGAGCTCTGATTTAATTTTGGATATTTCTTTTCTTCTACTGGTTTAGGCTTAGATTGTCCTTCTTTTTCCAATTCCATCAGACGACTTGTGAGTTTGTTGATACGCTCTCTTTCTGTTTTTCAAATGTAGGCTTCTAAAGCGATACATTTTCCTCTCAGGACTGCTTTTGCTGTATCCCATAGGTTTTGGTAATTTGTGTCTTCATTGTTGTTATACTCAAGGAAATTAATGATTGCCTTTTTTATTTCTTCCTGCACCCCACTGTCATTCAGCATAAGGTTGTTTAACTTCCATGCCTTTGTGTGAGGTTGAGGATTTTTGTTGGAATTGAGTTCCACTTTTAGTGCCTCATAGTCTGAAAAGATGCAAGGTAGAATTTCAATTTTTTGATACTGCTGAGGTTTGTTTTGTGTCCTAGGATATGATCAATTTTGGAGAATGTTTCATGGGATGATGAGAAGAATGTATAGTCTATATCTTTGGAGTGGAGCATTCTATATACATCTATCAAGCACAGTTGTTCTAAAGTCTCATTTAAATCTCTAATATCTTTATTTAATTTTTGTTTAGAGGATCTGTCCAGCTCTGAGAGAGGGGCATTAAAGTCCCCTGTTATTATGGTGTTATGGGATATCATATTGCTCAGACTAAGCAAGGTCTGTTTTAAGAATCTGGGAGCATTTAAATTGGGTGCATAAATATTTAAAATTGAAATGTCTTCTTGTTGTATTTTTCCCTTAACCAATATGAAGTGACCATCATTATCTATTTTAACTTTAGTTTGCTTTAAGTCCACATGTATCTGAGAATAACATTGCAACCCCTCTTTTCTTCTGAGTTCCATTTGCCTGAAAAATTGACTTCCAATTCTGAACTCTGAGTTTTAATTTGTCTTTTGACATGAGGTGTGTTTCCTGCAGACACCAAATAGATGGCTGGTGTTTTTTTAATCCAGTCAGTCAATCTATGCCTCTTCCGTGAGGAATTCAAGCCATTGACATTTATGATAAAATTGATACGTGTGGTAGCATTCTATTCTTCTTATTTTGTGAAAGTCCATTGGTTAGTTTTGTGTTTTGCATCATGCAGAAACTAGGTTCTGTCCTATAATTTCTGGGTGTTTACTTTGCTGAAGGTCCATTGTGATGGTCAGTATGTTGGACCGGTTGAAATATTTCCTGTAAAACTGGTCTTGTTGTGACAAATTTCCTCTATGTTTGCATATCAATAAAATATTTGATTTCTCTATCAATTTTAAAGCTTAGCTTGGCACGGTATAGAATTCTGGACTGGAAAATTTTCTGTTTAAGTAGATTAAAGATAGATGACCATTGTCTTCTGGCTTGAAAAGTTTCATTAGAGAAGTCTGTGGTCACCCTGATAGGTTTG
The DNA here is from genome assembly GCA_963573935.1 of Arctocebus calabarensis. Taxonomy (NCBI): domain Eukaryota; kingdom Metazoa; phylum Chordata; class Mammalia; order Primates; family Lorisidae; genus Arctocebus; species Arctocebus calabarensis. The sequence goes on along the minus strand of CAUYON010027113.1, from coordinate 19,476 downwards.
CCCCTGTAGGTCAGTTGGTGCTTACTCCTGGCAGCTTGTGAGAGCTTTCCTTTTGTCTTGACTTTAGATAAATTCATTACAATGTGCCTTGGAGAAGTTCTATTTGATTTGAGGCAACCAGGGAACCTATATCCCTCTGAAAGGAGTATGTCAGAATCTTTGGTGATATTTGGGAAATTTTCACTTATAATATTCTCTAGAATGGCGTCCATTCCTCTGGGGCATTCTTCTTCCCCTTCAGGAATACCTATAACTCAAATGTTTGAATGCTTCATAAAGTCCCATAATTCTGTCACTGAACATTCTGCTTTCTCTCTTTTCTTTTTGGCCTCTTTAAATATCTGAGTTGTCTCAAGAGCCTTATCCTCTACCTCTGAGATTCTTTTTTCTGCATGATGTAATCTGTTGTTGATGCTTTCTATTCCATCCTTAAGTTCCGTAATTGACTGCTTAAATTCCTTCAGCTCTGCTATATCCTTTTCATAGTCTTTGTATCATTCATCTCTTATTTGATTCTGTTTTTTAATTTCATTTTGGTTATTACGCACTTTCTCAGAAATTTCTTCCATTGATTTTGATTGTTTTCCACTTTTTCAGCAATTTCCTTTATTGTTTTCATTATCTGTACTTTAAATTCACCTTCTGTCATTTCTAACATTTCTTTACAGGAGGAATCTTCTGCACTAGCTATCTCATGATCCTTAGAAGGGGTTACTCTGGCCTGGGATTTCATGTTGCCCAGATTTTTCTGCTGATTCTTCCTCATGAGTTCTTTCTTGTATCTGTTTCCTTACCTTAATTTTCCTTTTGCTTCTTCTTGCTCTTTAAGTTACTGTAGCACTGGCCTAAAGTTTTAATGTGTCCTTCTGGTGCGAGACCAGAAGAATGAAAAAATTTAAGAGCAAGAAGGGAAAACAGATTAAAAGAAGAAAGAAAAAAAAAAGAGAGAGAAAGAAGAGGGGGTGAGTTAAAGGAAATATTGACAAAATGAATGGAGGCACTGAAAGAGAGAAACAGAAATATTGGTGTGAATTAGGGTACTATGGCCCAACCTTAAAGACCCCCAACCTCCTGGAGTGCTGGTTTGGGTGATTCTCTTGAGGGCAATAGCTCTTTGCCAGCCAGCTCAGACACAATTTCCCTCCTCCACCAGATAGAGAGAAAAGACAAAAATACTGTAACTTAAACCAAAGCAAATAAGTAAAAACCCTTATGGGATAAAATTAGGGGGAAAAAATAGGGACAAAAATTCTAATTGTTGAAGAAGGAAAAAAACGGAAGATTGTATTTGAACTAGAATGGTGAATAAAAGAAAAAGAAAGAAAAAAAGTCAAAGAAAAATGTTGAAATTAAAAAAAACAAAAACAAAAACAAAACCCCACAACTAAGAAACCAAACAGTATATATATCTTGCTAAGTATTGGTTGGGCAATAGCTGCACTTCTGAGGTATGAAATGTTAATCACAATGCTGATACAGCTGTATGAGATAGGGAATGGAGGCCTCCGCTGATTTCTCAGACCTTGCAGGCTTGGGAGCCCAAATAACTCTCAGCCCACTCAAAAGATACTCCAAGCCATAAACCTTGACCAAGCAGAAGCTTTCCAGAGAAAGCACTTATCCCTGGGATCTCTCTTAATGTGGCTGCCTGCTTATCCAGTGTGCCAAATCCAGTCTCCCCCTATGTTCCTGAGGGCCAAGATGTCAATCTGCCAAATGCTCAGATCTCCGCACTTGCCCAGCATCTCAATCCTTGCTTTGGGCAGCTCAGTCAATAGATTACTCGCCCAAGGTCTCCTGGCCAATCCTGGTGCTGCAATATGCAGGGGCAACCCACAGCTGAATGATATTAGCTCCTTTCTGGCTCAGCAGCTCAGTCTGGGGCCTCAGACAACACCCAAAGTAATCAGCACACCGGCCCAAGATCTCCCAAGGCAGTTCAATCGAGTGTCCAAGTTCAAAAATCCCAAAACAGCCCCAAGGTAAGGTTTTTCCTGCTTGCAGTCTCACCATTGCTGTGGCACCATTTCAGGCAGCCTCTAATCGAACAAATGCACCGACCACTTGCCAGTTTTCCACCACTTCTATCCTCCTTGTGGAGTCCAGAAGTCTCTCACTGATCTCCTGTATCAGCAAAAGGAAGCCTCTGGGCGAAACCCACTGGCCAGAGATGACTGGGGTTCTCTCTCCCACTCTCACTGTGCCCAGCTGCACAAAAGCTGCTACTTGACTGCCATCTTCAATTTGACTGATCTCATGTGTTTTCAATTTGGATTTCCTTGCTGATTGATGACATTGACCATTTTTTAAATATGTCTATTGGCCATTTTTCTTTCCTCTTTTGAGAAACTTCTGTCCATGGTCTTTGGCCCAATTTTGAGGTTTTTTCCCTTTATTGCTAATTTGCATAAGTTCTCTATAAATTCTGAATATTAACTATGTATCATATAGGTAGTTTGTGACCATTTTTCACCTTGATACCAGAGCCAGAAATAGACAGAATATCAAAGAAAACTATAGACATTCCTTATAAACATGGATACAAAAATCCTCAATAAAATACTAGTAAAGTGAATTCATCAGAATGAAGTGGACTTCTTTCCAAGGAAACAGGACAATTAAAGTATGTAAATAAATAAATGTGATTCACCACATAAACAGAAACAAAAATAAAGACCATTAGATTACCTTAAAAGTTGTAGAAAAAGTATTCAACAAAATTCACATCCTTTCATGATAAAAACCCACAACAAACTAGGCAAACTTGGAAAAAGTTGAAAGCATTCCTCTTAAGAAATGGAACATGACAAGGATGCCTTCTCTTACAATTTCTATTCATCAGAGTTCTTGAGTCCTAGCCAGAATAGTCAGGGACGAGAAGGAAATTAAGAGTTTCTAAATCAGGTAAAAGGGTATCTAACTATCACTCTTTGCTAATGATATGATATTGTATGTAGGAAACCCCATAGAATGCATGAAGAGTTTTCTATAATATTACCAGAAATTCTTTCTGTAGTAGATCCTTGGTTTCAGACATTCAAAGAATAAACCCACAGACCATAGAGATCAGTGATAAGATAGGATTTATTAAATAGAATGAAATAGAAGGAAGGAAAGGCACCAGAACCTCTGAAAGAGGTGAGGAGACCCAAGTTGGAAATCCCCTCTTTGGGTCTTTTATCTAGGAGCTCAATACCATTTGGGGAATTACACTAGGTCAGGATATGGCAGATTTCAATGTTGATTAGCAACTGAATGAAGGTATTAACAACTGAATGCAATTCCTCCTGCTCTGGAAAAAAGTGACATGGGTATTCAGAGAGTGCAGTTTGGGGAGAAAAAGTCTGTTTGTTCAGACCTGAAAATGAGGGTCCTTGTCCAGCTCTAAATGGGGGAACACTGTATGGGTAATGGATAAATAAATTTAGCAAAATATCACAATACAAAATCAATGTACATAAATTAGTATAACTCCTATACACTAATAATAGTCAACAGTTAAATTGAAGATTCAATGTCACTTACAATAGCTACACAAAAGTACCAGGAATATACTTGAACAAGCAGGTAAAAGATATCAACAAGGAGAAGTATGGAAGCGTAAGGAAGAAAATTCAGAGGATATAAACAAATGGAAAAATATATCATGCCCAGTATGATATAGGAGGAATCAACATTTTTAGCTGTCCATACTACCCAAAGTTATTTACAAATTCAGTGACATTCCCATCAAATTACCAACGTCATAACAGATTTAGAGACAATAATTCTATACTTCTTTTGGAACCAGAAAAGAGTCTTAATAGACTAAGCAATCTTAAACAAAAAGAACAAATCTGAATGCATTACATGACCAGACTTTAAACTATACAACAAGGTTATAGTAGCCACAATGGCATGGCATTTGTACCAAAATAGAGACATAGACCAATGCAACAGAAAACCCACATATAAAACCATTTACCTACAACCAACTGATATTTGACACAGCAAAAAACAACATACAATGGGGAAAAGATAACTTATACAAGAAACAGTGGTGGGAGAATTGGAGAGTCATCCACAAAGGAGGGAACCAGGACCACTAAGACTCACCACTCACAAATATTAATTTAAGTTAGATACAAGACTTGGATCCAAGAAATGAAATCATAAGAATTCTAGAGGATAATGTAGAAAAATCTTTTCTAGATATTCACCTAGGGAACAAAATTATGACCAAGACTCCAGTGATAATCTTGGCAACAATAAATTTTAATAAATGTGATTTTTAAAATTTTCTTTTGAGAAACTGAAAATGGGATTCTGATGGGATTGTTTGATTTTTGTTTTTCTTTTTGAGTTTCTTGATATTTTGTAGATTCCATGTATTAGTCCTCTTTCATAAATATGGTTGGGAAATATTTTCTCCCATTCTGTAGGTTGTCTATTCACTTTGGTAATTATTTCCTTTGCTGGGAAGCTCCTTTTTTAATTGATTAATTCCCATTAATTTATTTTGTTGCAAGTATTTCATTGAGGATTTTTGTATCTATGTTGATGAAGGATATTGTTAGGGTGAGGGTATACAGATGGCAAGAAAGGGTGGAGAGCAGGAACTGAATTGTACGCCAGGACTAAGTAGAAGCTTGGAAGTATTCCCTGGTGGGAAGTTAAACAGTATGGAGCTCCTAGCAAACTTTACCTGAGATGAGACTCATTATCATATAATTAGCACATCCTAAGCGGAGTTTCATGAAATATGTGAGAGGGGCTTGTGTAGTAAGGCAACAGTTATGTAACCTAAACTTTATATAACCTGTTAAGTAATTCATTATGTAAACCCAATCTGTCAGTCACTCCAGCGGCAGGAAATAACAACCAATCCTGGACCAAATATTGAGCATATAAAAGACAGTGTGTGCTCAGACTTCAGGGTCTTTCTTTATTCTAGGAGAATGAATGTCATGTGTGCCATTGCTGTGTATCTGTGATCACTCTGTCATGATCACTCAACTCAGAACCAGAGCTCATTCTTGACACTGGGAACTGAGAGAACAGGAAACACCACACAGACCTAACATTTGATGGCCAAACTTGGGAGCTGTTACTGACTTTGGGAACCCCTTTTAGCTCAAGTAAGGTAAGATGACAAAGTGATGTGAGTTTGTTGGAGGCTTCTTTGTGCTTTTTTGGGGGGGCTGCTTTGCATATTCCTTGGAGGTAGTTTTGACAGTGTGCAAAGTGGCATTGTCTTCTGTTTCACCTTCCGTGTTTGGTCCCCTGAGTTGCCAGAACCTCTGTTTCTCTCCCCCATCTCCACCCTCAGAGTACTAAATAAATTACAAGCTCCTGTGCATGCCATAGCTTATCTGGTCAAGCCTTTCCTCACTCCTTTTCTGGGGCTTCCTAGTTGCCCTTTCCCCTACTGGGAAAAACTCTAGTATGTTTGCTACAACATTTGTTTTGCTTTGTTTTACCTTTTCTCTGCTAGTCTTTGTGCTTTCTCAGCTGCACCAAACTTAACATTGAAAGATTTGTCCACCATGTCTTGTTGATTTTGTTAGAGAAAAGGGGAGAGTGAAAACCTTGTCCTTATTACTTCTCTTTTGGACTTCAGGGCTTATGTAAACCCTAACAGAAAGCCTGTTCAGAATTAGGGTGACAGGAGGCCTCATAGGGACTGATAGCTAGGATGTCTCCTCAGTAGCTAGAATGAAAAAGCTAATGGGTCCAAAAGAAAAAATGGTTTATTTTCTTTTGCATCTCATGACTAGAATGTAGGAAAAATTCAATCTGTGTTGTGTGTTTTTTGAATTTGGGAGTTGTAGTAATTATCTTGAGGCAATGCTCATATTATTATTGTTTTTTTTCCCCTTCTTTCCTTCCTCAATTGGTTGCTGAGATTGGTTACTTCAGGCTATCTAAGCATTTTTTTTAATTTAATTTTATTTTGTTTTAGTGTACTTTGCTTTTTTGCTAAGTTGTATGGTTGGATCTTCTCCTATCTTCCATTTTTACATTCATCAAGAGCAAGGACTTCTGTAGTTTTTCATTTTTCTTTTTTTGGTTGCAGAATTTTAGCTTGAATTATTGTCTAACCCTAATACACTTTTCTGCATTCTCTCAGTTGATAGAGACTCTTCTATCATCTCATCTCATCTCATCTCTCCCACATAAACTGCTTTGCCATCAGCTAAGATCCTCTCCTAGCCTGTTTCTTGATTTTTCATTCCCATTTTCTTAGATTGTTGCCTTTCTTCATTCTTTCTTTATTTCTTCTTCCTCCCTCTTCTTAATTTGATTCAAGGATATGTTTGATTTTCCTTTGTCTATGCTTATGTATAAATTTTTCTTTTTTCTTTTCTTTCTTTCTTTTTCTGCCCTTTGTTTGCTGAGGGTGGGTGTAACACAGTGGTGGTCTGGCAGGTAGACCACAGCAGTACCCTGGCTCAAAGAGGCCAGGAGAACTTTCTATTCTTGACCCAAGAAAGAATGTAGTAGGAAGATCATGCTGCTGAACTTTTTGAATTTTCTTTCTTTATTTGTTTTTCTTTTTTTCTTCCTTATTCAATTTTACCTTCTTGGTTTTTGTGTTTGTTCTTTTTCTTCTCTTCCTATTTTTTGACAGAGAAAGAGTCTGGCTGTGGACAGACAAATGAGGAGGGCCTAATTTTGAGGAATGCTCCTAGCTCAGCTCCTTACAACACTTAAGCTATAGACATGGCCTTAGCACTGTGCTAAACAATCACATCTCTTCTATCACTCTCAACCTCCCTTCCTGTCCTCCATCTCACTGTTCTTCTGTTATCCCCCTTCCTCTCCTTTTTTTGCCTTTTTTTCTCTTCTCTTTCTTTTGATTTCCTCCTTACTCTTTCCCCTTTATATATATTTTTCTTCTTTGTCTCCTTTTCTCTTGCTTCTCTTTGATTGCTGTAACCCCCTGCTTTCTGATCCCATACCAAGATATCTCTTCATCACCTAAACTCTGAGACAAGGTTACTTGAATCAAAGGAGGAAGTGAGAAGGAAAAAGATACATAGGAAGTGAACAAGAAGAAAGTACACATGAAGAGGAACCAAAAGAGAAATTCAGGCACCATGAATAACCAAATTAGAGTACCTCCTCCAAGGGACCACAAGGCAATTTTTAAAGAAGACTCCACCTATAAAGAATTAATGGATTTGGATAGGCTTTAAGATGGTGGCTGAGTAACAGCTTCCTTGCAACTGGGCACGATGAGACTGAGAAGACTTTAGGCATCTCTGGCTGGTGGGAGATGCCCGGAAACATCCCTTTGGGGGATAGAGAGAAACAGCATGAGACTTCTGGACCCCTGAGGAAGGCAAAAGCAGTGGAGAAATGGCAAGTGGTTGCTTGTGTTCATTTGGTCTAATCCTGCCGGCAACTGTGGCTGCAGCAGCAGTGACATTGCAAACTGGAAAGGCCTTATCTGTGAGCTGTTTGGGTTTGTTTTGGACTTGGCACTCGATTGAACTGCTTTGGGAGAATTGGGGCAAGAGTGTGGAGGTCTTTGAGTGATGTCTGGGTCTTCAGACTGAGCCACCGAGCCAGATGGAGCTACCAGTGTTTGGTTGTGGACCATGTGGAGCCATCCTGGGAGAACTGCCCCAGCAAGCTTCACCCTCAGGGTCCCAGAACAAGCATCAGGTGAGAGCGAGTAATCTAGTGACTGAGCAGCCTAAAGGCGGGGACTGAGATGACTTGCAGCCTTAGCCCTCAGGGGCATAGGTTGAGACTGGTTTTGGCACACTGGGTAAGTGGATAGCCACTTAATGAGTCATCCCAGGGACAAGCGCTTTCCTGGGAAAGCTTCTGCTTAGCCCAAGATAGCAATTTAAAATGTCTTCTAAGCAGGCTGAGGAGGATTTAAGCTCTCCACCCTGCGAGGTTTGAGAAGTCATTAGAGGCCTCCAGTCTCCATTTTGTACAGCCGTATCAACATTGTGATTAACATATTATATCCCAGAAGATCCCCTCTTGCCCAGACGATATCAGCAAGATATTTATACTGCTTTGTTTTGTGGTTTTGTTTTGTTTGTGTTTTGTTGTTGTTGTTTGTTTATTGCTATTGTTATTGTTGTTTTGTTTTTAATTTCAACATTTTCCTTAAATATTTTTCTTTTATTTTTTTCTTTTATTTCTTCATTTTTCAAGTTTAAATGTAATTTTCCACTGTTGCCTTTTTCAACGATTAGAACTTCAATTTTGCTAGTGTTTCTACCCAAAGTAATTGTTTTTTCCCCAATCTTATCCTGTGAAGTTTTCAATTTCCTTGTTTTGATTTGATTTATTGCATTTTTGTCTTCCTTCTCTACTTGGTGGAGGTGGGGTATGTGTCCAAACAGGCTGGCAAAGAGCTGCTCACCTAATCACCTAACCTGGCACCCCCAGAGGTTCGGAGCTCTTAAAGTTGGGTCAAAGTACCCTACTGTACACTTATATCGCTCCTTTCCCCCTCTTTCTGTGCCTCTCTTCTTTTGGTCAATAGTTGCTTCTACCCAGCCCCTCTCTTTCCTCCTTTTTCTGTACTTTTCTTTCTTTCTTTCCTTTTTTTTTTCCTCTTTCTATGAGGGTGACTGCAGACTTCTCTAATAAAACTTTCTAAGCAAGAAGACAATGGTCATCTACCTTTAATCTACTTAAGCAGAACAATCTCCAGCCCAGAATTCTATATCCTGCGAAGCTTAGTCTTAAAATTGATGGAGAAATCAAATCATTTATTGATATACAAACATTGAGGAAATTCGCCCTCAATTTCCAGCTCTACAGGAAATACTCCAACCTGTTCTACATACTGACCATCATAATGGATCAACAACAAAATAAGAACTCAGAAATTAAAGGACAGAGCCTAACTTCCACACTGATGCAAAAGATAAAACTAAGCAATGGACTCTCACAAAACAAGATGAATAGAACACTACCAACTTATCAATTATCTCAATAAATGTTAATGGCTTGAATTCCCCACTGAAGAGTCATAGACTGGCTGACTGGATTAAAAAACAAAGTCATCAATTTGTTGTCTGCAGGAAACACACTTAGCTTCAAAAGACAAATTAAAACTCTGAGTTAAGGGCTGGAAGACAATTTTTCAGGCAAACGGAATTCAGAAGAAAAGAGGAGTTGAAATCTTATTTTCAGATACATGTGGATTTAAAGCAACTAAAGTCAAAAAAGACAAAGATGGTGACTTTATATTGGTCAAGGGAAAAATACAAGAGACGTTTCAATTCTAAATATTTATGCACCCAATTTAAATGCTTCCTGGCCTTTCTCAGTCTGAGCAATATGATAGCCTATAATACCATAATAACAGGGGACTTTAACACTCCTCTCACAGAGCTGGACAGATCCTCTAAACCAAAATTTAACAAGGATATAAGGGATTTAAAAGAGACCCTAGAACAACTGTGCTTGATAGATGCATATAGAACTCTCCATCCCACAGATAAAGAATATACATTCTTCTCATAGGCCCATGGAACAGTCTTCAAAATTGATCATATCCTAGGACACAAAACAAACCTCAACAGAATCACAAATATTAAAATTTTACCTTGTATTTTCTTGGACCACAAGGCACTAAAGGTGGAACTCAATTCCAACAAAAACGTTCAACCCCACACAAAGGCATGGAAACTAGACAACCTTCTGTTGAATGATAGTTGGATGCCTGAAGAAATAAAACAGGAAATCATTAACTTTATAGAGCATAACAACAATGAAGACATAAGGTACCAAAACCTATGCGATACTGCAAAAGCAGTTCTAAGAGGAAAATTTATCACTTTAGATGCCTGCATTTGAAAAACAGAAAGAGAGCACAGCAATAAACTCACAAGCAAGCTTACAGAATTGGAAAAAGAACAATCTAAGCCTAAACCCAGCAGAAGAAAAGAAATATCCAAAATTAAATCAGACATCAATGAAATTGAAAACAAAAGAATCATTCAGAAAATTAATGGAACAAAGAGTTGATTTTTTGAAAAAAATAAATCAGATAGATAAACCTTTGGCCAGACTAAATAGAAAAGTAAAATAGAAAAGTAAAATCTTTAGTCTCCTCAATCAGAAATGAGAAAAGGGAAATTACAACTGATGCCACAGAGATACAAGAGATCATCTCTGAATACTACCAGAAATTCTATGCCCAGAAATTTGACAATGTGAAGGAAATGGATCAATATTTGGAATCATACCCTCTCCCTAGACTTAGACAGGAAGAAATAGAGCTCCTGAACAGACCAATTTCAAGCACCGAGATTACAGAAACAATCAAAAATCTTCCAACCAAAAAAAGTTCCATTCTGGATGGCTTCACACTAGATTTCTATCAAACTTTCAAAGAAGAGCTTATTCCCATAGTGCAGAAATTATTCCAAAAATTTGAGGTGGAAGGAATCTTCCCCAACACATTCTACAAAGCAGACATCACCCTGATACCAAAATCAGGAAAAGACCTAAGTTAAAAGGAGAATTTCAGACCAATTTCACTCATGAATACAGATGCAAAAATTCTCAACAAAATCCTAGCCAATAGATTACAGCTCATCATTAAAAAGTCATACATCATGATCCAGTAGATTTCTCCCCAGGGATGCAAGGCTGGTTTAACATACGCAAGTCCATAAACATTATCCACCCATGTTATCAGAAGCAAAACCAAAGATCATATGATCCTCTCAATAGATGCAGAAAAGGAATTCAATAAAATCCAGCATCCTTTTCTAATTAGAACACTGAAGAGTATAGGCAGACGTGGCACTTTTCTGAAACTAGTCGAAGCTATCAATGACACACCCACATCTAATATTTTACTGAATCAAGTAAAACAGAAAGCTTTTCCTGTTAGAACTGGAACCAGACAAGGTTGTCCTCTGTCACCATTACTGTTCAATGTAGTGCTGGAAGTGTTTGCCAATTCAATTAGGCAAGACAAGGAAACAGAGGGCATCCAAATGGGAGCACAGGAGGTCAGCTCTCCCTGTATTCTGACGATATGATCTTATACTTAGCGAACTCCGAAGACTCAACCACAAGACTCCTGGAAGTCATCAAAAAATACAGTAATGTCTCAGGATATAAAATCAATGTCTACAAGTCAGTAGCCTTTGTATACGGCAATAACAGTCAAGATGAGAGGCTAATTAAGGACACAACTCCCTTCACCATGGCTTCAAAGAAAATGAAATACCTATGTATATACCTAACAAAGGAGGTGAAGGACCTCTATAAAGAAAATTATGAAATCCTAAGAAAGGAAACAGCAGGGATCTTAACAAATGGAAGAACATACCATGTTCATGGCTGGGAGGAATCAACATTGTTAAAATGTCTATACTTTCCAAAGCAATCTACCTATTTAATGTCATCCCTATTAAGGTACCAATGTAGTACTTTCAAGATTTGGAAAAAATGATTCTGTGTTTTGTATGGAACCAGAAAAAAACCCGCATAGCTAAGGCAGTTCTTAGTAATAAAAACAAAGCTGGGGGTATCACCATACTGGACTTTAGGCTTTACTCCAAAGCCAAGGTGGTCAAGACAGCATGGTACTGGCACAAAAATAGAGACATAGACATTTGGAATCGAATACAAAACCAGAAAATGAACTAACATCTTACAAGCACCTAATCTTTGATAAACCAATCAAGAACATACCTTGTGGGAAAGACTCCCTATTCAATAAATGGTGCTGGGAAAACTGGATATCCACATGTAAAAGATTGAAACTGGACCTTCACCTTTCTCCACTCACAAGAATTGATTCAAGTTGGGTAAAGGACTTAAATTTAAGGCATGGCACAATAACAATCCAGAAAGAAAGCATAGGAAAAACACTGGAAGATATCAGCCTGGGGAAAGACTTCATGAAGAAGACTGTCGTGGCAATTGAAACAACAAAAATAAACAAATGGAACTTAATTAAACTCAGAAACTTCTGTACAGCTAAGGAGACAACAACCAAAGCAAATAGACATCCTACCGAATGAGAAAGGATATTTGCATATTTTGAATCAGACAAAGGCTTAATATCCAGGATCTATAGAGAACTCAAATTAATCCACATGAAGAAAACCAACAATCCCTTCTATCAATGGGCAAGAGACATGAATAGAACCTTCTCTAAACAAGGTAGACAAATGGCTAGCAAACATAAGAAAAATGCTCATTATCCCTAATTATTAGAGAAATGCAAATCAAAACCACCCTGAGATACCATCTAACTCCAGTGAGAATGGCCCACATCACAAAATCTCAAAATTGCAGATGCTAGCGTGGATATGGAGAGAAGGGAACACTTTTACAGTGCTGGTGGGACTGCAAACTGATACAACCTTTTTGGAAGGAAGTATGAAGAACTCTCAAAGAACTCAAGCTAGACCCCCCATTTGATCCTGCAATCCCATTACTAGGCATCTACCCAGAAGGAAAAAAATCCTTTAATCATAAGGACACTTGCACCAGACTGTTTATTGCAGCTCCAGTTACAATCGCTAAAATGTGGAAACAATCTAAATGCCCACCAACCCAGGAATACTATTATGGAATACACTATGGAAAACTAATCAGCCATCAAAAAAAAATGGAGACTTTACAGCCTTTGTATTAACCTGAATGGAAGTGGAACACATTATTCTTAGTAAAGCATTACAAGAATGGAGAAGCATGAATCCCATGTACTCATGTCTGATATGAGGACAATTAGTGACAATTATTGACATGGTGAGGATGCGGGAAGGGGACAGTAGAGAGAGAAAGAATGAAGAAGGGGTAGGGAAAGGAAGAGATAGAGAGGGAAGTAGCGAGGGGTGGGATCTTGGTGTGTGCCACAACTTTGGGGGGCAAAACAGGATTGTAAGAGGGAATTTACCTAACAATTGCAATCAGTGTAACCTGGTTTCTTGTACCATCAATGAATCCCCAACAATTAAAAAAAAAAAAAAAAAAAGAGGATTGTTCTGAATTCTCTATCATTTCATAGATCTTATTTTGTTTTGGGTTCATTATTGGAGTTTGGTTAGTTTCCTCTGGAAGTGTCATGGTTTCCTTGTCATTTGCGATCCTGTGTCCTGTGTGCTGGTGTCTGTAAAATTTCGAAAGACAGCACCTTAGGCTGGGTGGGGTCATGCCTGTAAACCCAGCACTAGAAAGGCTGAGGGGGATGGAGTGCCTGAACGTGCAGGTTCGAAACCAGCCGAGCAAGAGCGAGACCTTGTCTCTAAAAAGTAGCCGGGCGTGTGGCAGGTGTCTTAGTCCCAGGTACTTGGGAGGCTGAGGGAAGAGGATTGCTTGAGCCCTAGAGTTTGAGGTTGCTGTGAGCTAAGACACCATGGCACTCTACCGAGGGTGACCAAGTAAGACTCTGTCTCCATCAACAACAACAACAACAACAAAAACCCAGCAAAAACCCCAAACCCCGCAACCTTCCAGATGTTCTAGGTGCTCACTCCCAGGTCCGGACTATAACCATCTCCTTTATCCCTGACCCCGAGTGGGTGGAACTTGCCGTAGGCTCTCCAGGTGGCTGGGCTACCGCTATCATCCTGATCTTGGCCGTGTGCTGTCACCTGCCCAGACCCCTGGCTGCACTCTGTACTCAGGATGTGCTGTGAGATGGTCACTGTGATCGTCTCCGACTGGGCTGGGGTGTGGTGTACCTACTGGGCAGGTAGTGTCGCCATTGGGATTTAGTAGCTGGACAGGATTGCAGGAGGGACCCTGAGGTTGCATGGCATCACTGACGGGGGTGTGTGGTATCCACCTCTGTGCTCAGCAGGAATGCACACTCAGGGTTGGCCTCCGGGCCTGGATGGGGCTTGGGTGGGCTTTTGCTGTGCATGGAGGGCTGGTTAATTCCCAGGTGGGGGGCAAGTAATACTTACTCCTTTCCAAAATTTGCTGTGACATTTGTGACTATCTGAGGATGGGGCCCCAAGACAGGGTTCACCCATAAAGTGAACCACGGGGACTGCAGTTCTGAACACCCAAAGTGCAGAGACCCAGACCCAGGCTGCGGGGTCAGACAAGTTGACGTGACTATTGTCGGACACCAAGTTCTCACCACAGGGGCTGCACAGTTCTGCCTCCCAACGGCAAGGTGGGAAGCACCCCTCTCCACCCAGCACACGGCAGAGGCGCTGTCAGGCTTGGATGTTTGCCAGTCCAATGCTGAGAGGAGATGTCCACTGCAGTTCTGATTGATGTTTCTCTCATTGTCAGGAAAATTAATGCCTTTTCATAGGCTCGAGTACTACCTGCATTTTTTACTATGATCTAGTCCTTTCTAGCCTGTTTTTCTACTGAGATGTTTTTGCTACACTGTTACAAGTTCTTTACGTATTAGGGATACAAACTTTTTGTCGTGATATGAGTTACATATAATTTTTCAAGTTTGTCATCATTCTTTTTATCTTAGAGAGATAGATGCAAAGGATAAAAAGAGTTCTAAAACTGCTTTACAGGGTGGACGAGGTAACGCAGGGTGGACGAGGCCCTGGCGTTGGTGACAGCTTCCCAAAGGGAGTCCTGGAAGGAGACTGTAGTTGATATTTGGTAATGAGGCGTGTAGCACTTTTTCTAGGCTGAATTTGCAAACTTAATTATCTGACCTTATATGATAATTTTTATAGTTATTGTCTGTATTCAGCCATTCCCCACCAGGAAGTAAGTTTGAGGTGTTAATGATTTAATGGAACTGAGTTTGTTCTCACCGATGACCCTCCAAACCCCTGACCATTCCCTCACTCATAGAAGGTGCTGGACAGACACTGTCAAACAATTGAATGAACAGTGGTGAAAACAACTACTCTCACGCGCGCGTCTCTGAGACGTGGGTAACTCCACCGAGCACCGGTGGACCGTTACGCTCTGGGCCGCAGGGGCAGGGCTGTCCTTGCGGGCGGCTGCTGTGTTCCCTTTTACCTTCTTTCCCTTTCCTCTCCCTGTCCTGCGTGCAGATATTTATTGTAGGTTGAGAGAAGATTAGCATTTTTGTCCTGGGTTAGTTTGTCACTGAAAAATGTCACCACTTAATCTGATGTATGGCAATACATTCTGAAACTAAATCCAGCCCCAACCATAATAATCAGACCTTAAAGGTGAAGTAAAACTGTTTTACCTCGAAGAAAGGCAAGTTCACTCTGACCAAAGTTTCATGTCTCTTATGCCACAAGAAGCATCTCTGCACCTCCTCTCCAAACACGCAGCAAGGCACAGGCCCCAGGCACACGCGTGCACACAGGCTCTTGTGCCAACCTGAGCACCCTTTGATGTGGACTTGCCTATCGACCCATCTCTTTTCTTTTCTTAAGCCTTGCAGCTCAACTTCCCTGACCCTGGGGCCTCCTGATTGTTATCAGATCTCTCCAAATGCTTTGACCTGGGGTCCCGTTTTCCTCCCAGAGACAACAACAGGTCTAACCATGATTTGGTTCCCAGGTCTAAGAAGTTGACTGCAGCTCTCAGAGGTGTTGAGAGAAGCTGCCTGCTCCTGGTGTCAGGCCTGTGTCCTCACCATCCAGTGGGCCCAACCAGGGAGCCACTTAGAAGGAAGATGTCAGAGAGGCTGCCCTGTGACCCAGTAGGGGACTAGGAGTTGAGGGACGTGCGATACTGGAGCCAGTTGACAAATCCAGGGCGACCTTGAACAGAGGGCCCGGTGTCTCTCTCTTCCTTCATGGCAGGCAATGTTATTCTCTGGATTTGAGAATCTAAACACTCATTCATTTGGCCAAGAGCACATGGTACCACCCACTAAATACAGGTTAATAGGAACAAATGTAGGTCAAATCTACATGTCTTAATGAACAACATAACAAACTAAAATATAACATTATAAATTAAATATAGGTAAACACTGCAAGTAAGAAATGAGTGTTTCTCAGGCTCAGCAATCTGTTGGCACAGCCCCTGCCCTCTGTCCAGGGGCAGCCCTATGCCGTCCCGCCAGTTCTGAGGGCCTCACAGGAACATCCCCATGGACCTAGGACATGGGTGGCAGGCCTTCCTGCTGGTCCTTGAGCCATGTAACTTTGTGAGATCATAATTTCTTTCCTATCCCTCCCCTAGTATCCAAAGTTGAGATAACGTCTAAGTAGCGACATGAAACTTAACTGTGTGTTCAACACAAATGTCCTCTGTGTGAAAAAAACAAAAAATGCAATGTATTGCTTTTACCCAGAGCCAAATTAAGTTGCTTTTAGTTAATTTGGCCAGAAAAAAAAGTCTGAAAAAGTAATTAGTATCTTACTTGAGGGCCTGACCCCAATGTATCCACTTACTTAGAATTTTAAGCTTTTGAGATCTTATTAGAGTTTTTCTTGTTACTTTAAGAACACAAGTAACCCATTGATTTTATAGGCAGCATTAGCTAAAGGAGAAATAAAATAACAAAACACACATAATTTAAAAGCTGTTAAGTTACTGATTTTCTTAAAGAATATCAAAATGTGTCATTTAAGAGGCCAATTTTTTGTGCCCGTTTTTATTTGTGTGTGGGTCCGTGTGTGGTGATTAAAGATGTGAAGTGTGCATACTGGTTTGGGTTCCTTACCATGAACTTGGTTGGCTAAATGATCACTTGATTCACTTCAAAGCCCCAGATTTCGTCTCTGTAACAAAAACCAGAGAGAGAAATTCACACGGGAAACAGCGCACTTTCTTCTTCATAAACTTTTATTATGGAATATAAAGGATGACAGAGGACAATATGCTTGACCTCTAAATAGTCTACGTCTCACCGACCATGAAAGTTTCACTTGAGTTTTCCCAGAAGATGGACAGGACAGAACAGAACATGGCTCATCTCCCAGCAGCTGACCTGATGCCCTTCGATAGGGAGGCAATATGGGGACGGCAGACTGGCTGACCCCGCTGTCTCTGAGCGCCGTGGAGAGAGGTTCTATAAACTGTGTTGTGTATGGCCACGCCCAACCCTGCTGTCTGTGGCCATCACTCACTCATGTTGGGCTGCTGAAACCCTCTTCACTTGTGTGACTTGGAAGTTGTTTGCACTTGGAAACTGCCAGGTGGTTGTGATCACTCTGGCCCTGTGTGATGTGAGGTCTGCATTGTTATCTTCTGATATTCCCGCCTATCAAAACCCAAAAAGCATGCTGCTGTCTCCCACTGTAATACACTCTGCACTAAAATAAACGCTTGTGATCTGGACCAGCCCTCTGGGGAATGTCTTTGCCTAGGAGGTCAGTGGCTAGGAGCCTTCATCAGCGTAGCCGTTCAACATTTAGCCAGACGCAGTCACCTGAATCACACCTTGGGCATTGCTAGAACAACGCGTGTACAGTCATTGTGTCTTTCCTTCTCTTTTCTGAAAACAAATGTTGGTCACCTTGAAGCTATCAGAATTGTCACAAAGCTAAAATCTTCAAGTGACATGTAGTGATCCAGGAAAGAAGTTACCTGAATACCTGGCCACTCTTCTTATCACACTTTATGTTCGAGTAAGAATGCATTTTCCACTGAAAATAGCAAGGTCAGTGGAACAGATATGCCTTGTTTGTGGAAGGGCTGCTCGGGGCTCCTTTCCGCCTTGGCCAAGAGCCCTGCTATGCAGGAGGGCGACTGTCCCCTTATTGTTCCCTGGAAGTTGGAAGGGAACGGTGCTGGAAAAGCGTCATGGGAAGACAGGGACCCGAGCTCTACCCCCACCCCCCATGTAGTATGAAGGGGCCAGTGCAGCAGAAAGGGCCCCTTGGAGTCTTGTGGATAGCGGGAGTGCCCTGCCCACCTCCCCACAGGTACCAGGAATGTCCTGCCCACCTCCTCACAGGTATCAGGAGTGCCTGCCCACCTTCCTATAGGCATCAGGAGTGCCCTGCCCACCTCCCCACAGGTACCGGGAGCGCCCTGCCCACCTCCCCACAGGTACCGGGAGTGCCCTGCCCACCTCCCCACAGGTACCAGGAATGTCCTACCCACCTCCTCACAGGTATCAGGAGTGCCTGCCCACCTTCCTATAGGCATCAGGAGTGCCCTGACCACCTCCCCACAGGTACCGGGAGTGCCCTGCCCACCTCCCCACAGGTACCAGGAGTGCCCTGCCCACATCCCCATATGCAGTGGGAGTGCCCTGTTCACTTCCCCACAGGTATGGGGAGTGCCCTATCCACCTCCCCACAGGTACCAGGAATGTCCTGCCTACCTCCTCACAGGTATCAGGAGTGCCCTGCCCACATCCCTATGGCATCGGGAGTGCCCTGCCCACCTCCCCACGGCATCAGGAGTGCCTGCCCACCTTCCTATAGGCATCAGGAGTGCCCTGCCCACCTCCCCACAGCATCAGGAGTGCCTGCCCACCTCCCTACGACATCAGGAATGTCCTGCCCACCTCCTTACGACATCAGGAATGTCCTGCCCACCTCCCCACGGCATCAGGAGTGCCCTGCCCACCTCCCACGGGCATTGGGAAGCTTGTGACTGGGGCTCCTACGGGACTGTGAGGAAGGAGGGGACTTCTTGGACAAGCTGTGACTGGTGCCAACCAGTGCCCTTTCCTGAGGGTGAACACATGGACACCCCAGTTGGTTGAGATCTGGAGGCAGAGTGGGGCTGCCATGCGGTGGGTCAGGTGCAGGACACAGGGGGACATGCTCTCCTGGCCAGTGTGCCCCCTCTGACACATTCTGTCTTTCCAAAATATTCCCAGGGTGTTGGTTGTTAAGGGTAAGTGAATCCTCCAGACCCTCAGCCACGCTGCAAAGGGAGACGGCTCCTCCACCCGTAGTGTGGCCTGGCCTTTGCCAAGAGTCAGTGGCTCAAGGCGTGCCATTGCCAGCCGCTCGCCCAGATCCTCTGGCTGTGCACGTGTAGCCCTGTCCTGGAGCTCATCATGGGAATCATTCTCCATGGAACACTCTTCGGTTGTTCCTCCTTGATTTCAGACAAAGTGGTGTAAGCACCATGTGCCTCCTGCTTTCTGGCCACGTCCTTTCTGAGGTGCAGTGACGGGCACCAGCTGACAGGGGTCCCTTACCTGTATGGAGTGGATGTGAGCTTTCTGAATGAGGAAGGGGACAGTTTCTCCTAGACGGACCCCTTAGCAGCGTGTTTTTAGTTGCTCCTCTTGCCTAAGAGGAGGCCTATCTTCAGATTCCAATTTGCCTCTCAAACCGACTGCCCCTGAGGTGCACTTTTCCTCATCACCCTCCAATAAGAACTGAAAATCCAGCAATTGTGTATCACAGGGCCTGACACATTCAGCGTGCATTTTGACGTTCCTTGTGAACACATGGTTTTCGTGAATGGATGGACGGAGGGCAGTGAGGCGGACCTGGGCGTGGCCTTCCTGTGTCCTGAGTGTTTCCTGCCTGCCTGGCATCACGGCACAGTCACCACAGTCACTGTTCGTGTCTTAAAACAGCATCATCATACTTCTTAGCAAAGTATCTCAAGAATGGAAGAAAAAGTATCCAATGTACTCAGCCCTAATATGAAGCTAATTTATAGCTT
>CAUYON010027110.1:0-19994 GCA_963573935.1 Arctocebus calabarensis | reverse complement strand
CTTAAGCGATTCTCTTGCCTCAGCCTCCCGAGTAGCTGGGACTACAGGCACCCGCCACAGCGCCTGGCTATTTTTTTGTTTTGCAGTTCGGCCGAGGCTGGGCTTGAACCCGCCACCTTCGGTATATGGGGCCGGCGCCCTACTCGCTGAGCCACAGGAGCTGCCCCCAAATCAATAGTTTCTATTTATTTAGGTATGTGAAACTACAACTCTCTCTCTTTTTTTTTAATTAAAAGTTCAGTAAGGACCCTAACTAAGCCTCCTCAGAAATGATGCTGCCAGGAGCAGGAAAAAGAACGCAAGACTCGATTTGGGAAACCTGGGCCTGATGGCTGACACTGACACGCACAGTATGCACTGGCTGAGCCCACATGAAGATGGGATCGTCTCTCATTTTGCTTTGATAACTGGGCAAGTCATTTAACCTCTGTGTTCACAGATCTGTGCTGTGGGGATGATACCAGGGTAGCTAGAACAATGAAATAAGCCGAGAACGTGACAGAGCACTGAAAAATCCTGGCCTTCCCCCGCAGCACTTTCCCCAGCATTATCACAAATAAGGCCAGACTGTTTTAGGCAGCATAGGAGCGTCTGTTCGCTGGCCCCACAGATATCCCAGATGGACATAGCAGTTTAACGTGGGTGGTCCCACAAAAGCAAGTGAACACAAAAGGGCTGAAATTCCTTACTCCACCCAGGTTAATGGGATCAATGTGGGGACAGGATGGGCACAGCAGTTCATACCTATCATCTAGCATTTTGGAAGGTCAAGGAGGGACAATCACTTGAAGTCAGGAGTTTGAGACCAGCCTAGGCAACATAGGGAGACCCCAATTCTACAGAATTAGGGGTGGCGCCTGTGGCTCAGTCGGTAAGGCATCAGCCCCATATGCTGAGGGTGGTGGGTTCAAACACGGCCCTGGCTGAACTGTAACAAAACAAAAACCGGGCGTCGTGGCAGGCACCTGTAGTCCCAGCTACTCGGGAGGCTGAGACTCGCTTAAGCCCAGGAAGTGGAGGTTGCTGTGAGCTGTGTGATGCCTCAGCACTCTACCGAGGGCGATAAAGTGAGACTCTGTCTCTACAAAAAAATAAAAATAAATAAAAATTAGCCAGGCATGGTGGTATATGCCTAGAGTTCCAGCTATTCATAAGGTAGGAGGTGGGAGGATCATTTAAGGCCCAAAGATTGGGGCTGAAGTGAGCCAGGTGACAGACTAACTCCCTGTTAAAAAAAAAAAAAAAAAAATTGGGCAGCGCCTGTGGCTCAAAGGAGTAGGGTGCCAGCCGCCTATACTGGAGGTGGTGAGATTAAACCCAGCCCCGGCCAAGAACTGCGGAAAATAATAATAATAATAATAATAAAATTAATTAATTAATTTTAAGGATAGCATGAGAGGGGGCCACAGAAGGGACTCATCAGGAAGAAGAAAGGTAGGGTGAGACTGGGGGGGGTGTCGCATCTGGCCAGTGTAACAGGAAGAAAGAGGGATCAGTGATCATAGTTACAGTAAGTCAGACTTGGAAGCAACCTCAGAGGTCAGCTACTCTACTCCTCTACCTGGGTGGTAAAGGAATTTCCTACCTGGCTGGGGAACACATCTTGGCAACACGCATTCCACCAGAACCTCCCTGATTGCCTGATTAGCAGAGATACCCTGCTTTGAAAGACAGCCCCATTTCCTTCCTAACCATTAGAAAGGTCCTCAGGTTCAATGTATCAAACTGAAATTCAAGTCTAAGGGCGGTAATTGTTGAATTATTTCCACTCTAACCTTTACTCCTTACAGCAAGGAAATAATTTTGGACAAGAGAAACGTAGGTCCTTAACTATGTTTTCTGTTTCAATGACCAAGGGGAGACCCCAGCACACTGGCTGGCTGACTGTAGCTGAATCCAGGGTGACACGGTTCTGCAACTTTCCAGTGCTGGCCACACATCTGCTATTGATTATGGTGGAGCTCTCAGAAGCAGGCCGCTGTGCTCCAGCGGTGATAATCTTTCTCTTCAGTGCGCTCACTCCAAGGGGGTGGAAAACAATGCCAAGACAGGTTGAATAATGGCCCTACTTGACTGCATTTTAGCAGTTAAGAGCTTTAATCAGGTTTCTCAACAAAATTTGAAATTTGGAATCCAGAAAGAAAACAAAATAGTGCTCCATATGTGGAATTTAGACCACTCCTGGTCTGAAATCTGTCTGAAAGTCTAATCCACTTCTAGTTGTCATAATTTGATTTTTACCTTGAGTTTCTGACATGGCTAGAATCCGTTGAGTTAGCCATTTTGCCAACTGGTCACTGTTTAAGAGACAGAAAAGGCTGGGATAGGTTTGCCAGGTGAGAGCGACCAAGGCTGACTCTTCCACAGACAAACTCAACAGGTGGTGAAAATGCAAACCAAGCAGAACTTATCCAAACAGGGTTTCAGGGGAAAGGGGAGGCGCTTTCAGTGGGTAACGCTGAAAGGCATGGATCAAAAGTTTTTCCACTTGAATAGGTAAGGTTGCAAAATTTAAGTTACCCAGCCTCTCCATAGTTAAAAAAGAGCCATGTAGGAAGATGTACTAGTTCTGATTCATAAAACTGTAGACATCAACTAAATGAGTGTATTTTCTGAGAAAATTTCTCTGAACAGAGAGCCAGCTCACCTAATAAAAGGTCATACTAAATCCATAAATTTCCCAGGAGAGATGGAAGAGAACTAAAATTCACTTTCTTGGGTGGTGCCTGGGGCTCAGTGAGTAGGGCACTGACCCCATATACTGAGTGAGGGTGGTGGGTTCAAACCTGGCCCCAGCCAAACTGCAACAAAAAAATAGCTGGGCATTGTGGGGGGTGCCTGTAGTCTCATCTACTTGGGAGGCTGAAGCAAGAGAATCGCCTAAGCCCAAGAGTTGGAGGTTGCTGTGAACTGTGATGCTACAGCACTCTACCAATGGCGACAAAGTGAGACTCTGTCTCTAAAATAAATAAATAAATAAATAAATTCACTTTCTCAATCAGAATCTATTTCAACAGGTTTTTTACTACTGAATTCAGCAAAGTTCCATTCACATGCCATTTAATTTTCTCAATTTCAACTATACACAATCAGCTCAAAACAGACAGACAGGAGAGAAGTAATAGTCTACATGGTACATTAGCCGCCATCTCACCTAATGGCTTTATGCTCAGAGCAAGCAGGACACAGAGCCGGGAACTCCTGTTCCCTCCTGTCCTTGGATCTCAGCACCACCTCTCACTCTGTGCTCACTCACACACTGCTGGTAAGGCTATGTGTTGCTTAGCAGCGAAATGCCTCTAAAATCTATGATCTGACCCTAAAGAAACAGCAAACGCGCCAGTATTTACACAGTAAGTCTCCTTACTCTCTGGGAGATGGTACCTCACACTATAACGGGGTAACTTCCTAAGGGGTTTTCAAAAATAATATTGACCCTACAGAGTTTTTACTTTACATGGGACTCTTCCATACTCTTAACCAAATTAGCACCGTATAATCTCATATATTAGGGTGATATGGCCAAGAGTTGCTGAAAAAGACTCATGGTTTTTGCTGAGATACCCAAATTGTGTGCCACTGTACTTGGGGGCACTCTGGCAAACTCACAGAGGTGTTGCAGGATATGTTGAATTTTTGAGGAAAACAGCAATCTTCAACATCTCTCAGATGCCTGCATGAGTTACCATCTCAAGCTGTTTCTCGGTTTAACGTTAGATTGTGCTATTTTCCTTTTGATGACATCATGTCTTCGCAAAGGTAGGTTGCTGGCAGATGCTGTGATAAAAAGCAAGTATTACTATTTTATAGTGGCTTCCTGATTTTTGGTAGAACATTGAAGAGGGAGTTTGAAAGTTGTTGTATACTGTTAACGATCGTCTGCCCATGTCCTGCCTGAAATACCATGATTGTTTATGAAGAGTATCTTTAATAAAGCTGGATACAGTTTGGCTTGAAAAAAAAAAAAAAGAATTTAAAGAAGAGAGAAGGGGAAAAAGAAAAAAAAAAAGGAGAGAGAGAAAGAAAGAAGAGGGGGTGAGTAAAAAGAAATATTAACAAAAAGAAGAGAGGCAGTGAAAAAGAGAAACAGGAGAAATATAGGTGTGTGGTAGGGTACTAGGGCCCAACCTTAGAGACCCCCTACCTCTGGGGGTGCTGGGTTGAGTGATTCCCTTGAGGTCAACAGCTTTTAGCCAGCCAGCTCAGACACAGTACCCCACTGCCACCAGGTACAGAGGAAAGACAAAAATACTGTAAATCAAACCAAAAGAAACAAACAGAAACCCTTATGAGATAGAATGGGGGGGGGAGGGAATAATAGGGACAAAAACAGTAGCAAAAACAAAATTCTATTTGTTGAAGAAGGCAAAAATAGAAGATCGTATTTAAACTAGAATGGTGAAAAAATGTCAAAAAAATGTTAAAAAAATAAAAAAACAAAAAAACAAAAACCCCACAACCAAGCAGTATATATATCTTTCTAGGTATTGACTAGGCAACAGGTGATCTTCTGAGGTATGAGATGTTAATCACAATGTGATACAGCTGTATAAGGTGAGAGCTGGAGACCACTGCTGATTACTCAGACCCTGCAGGTTTGGGAGCCCAAATAACTCCTCAAACCACTCATAAGACACTCCAAGCCATACACCTTGGCCAAGCAGAAGCTTTCCAGGGATAGCACTTATCCCTGGGATCTCTCCTGGTGTGGCTGCCTGCTTATCCAGTGCACCAAGTCCAATCTCCACCTATGTCCCTGAGGGCCACGGCTGTCAATCTGCCAAACACTTAGATATCCTCACTTCCCCAGTAGCACAGTCACCGCTTTGGGCAGCTCAGTCAATAGATCACTCGCCCTGGGTCTCCTGGCGAATCCTGGTGCTGTAACACTCTGGGGCAGCCCACAGCTGAATGATATTAGCTCCTTTCCAGCTCAGCGACTCAGTCTGGGGCCCCAGACAACACCCAAAGTCATCCGCACACTGGCCCAAGATCTCCCAAGGCAGTTCAATCGAGTGTCCAAGTCCAAAAAAAACCCCATACAGCCCCCAGGTAAGGCTTTTCCTGCTTGCAAACTAGCCATTGCTGTAACTACAGCTGCAGGCAGCGTCCGACCAAACAAACGCACCCACCACTTGCCAGGTCCACGTTTTCGGTCCTCCTAGTGGGGTCCAAAAGTCTCTCACTGACCTCCTATATCACCAAAGGGAAGCCTCTGGGCCAAACCTACTGGCCAGAGATGCTGGGGTCCTCTCTCCCCACTTTCGCTGTGCCCGGCTGCACAAAAGCTGCTACTCGGCCGCCATCTTTTTTCCCAGTCCCTAAATATCTTCTTAATATTGGTGCAGGGTATGGTCACTGACAGGGGATTAGAATCACCTTGGTTGGCTTAATGAGTATTTTGGATGTAAATCACAAAGACTATTGCTGTAGTTACAAAAATGACACGTAATTATTGTTGGAAATTTGGGAATTAATGAAAAGTATAATGAAGAAAATAAACAGTATCCCACAAAGATAACTGTGGTTAACACTTGTCAAATTTGCTTTCCAGTTTTTGGTTGTGCTATGGTTTGAATATGGTTTGTTTGAAATTTGATCTCTGTTGGTGCTGGTGAGGCCTGGAGGGAGGTGTTTGGATTGTGGGAGCAGGTTCCTCAAGAATGGCTTGGTGCCGGCCTCTCAGTAGTGAGTGAGTTCTCATGTTTAGTTCCTGCCAGAACTTGTTGTTAAAAAGTGTTTGGCACTTCCTTTGTGTGACTCACTTGTGAATTCTTTCTCTCTCCTTCTGCTTCCTATGCCCCTTCCTCTCTCACCATGTCATCTCCCTAGTTTCCCTTTACCTTCACCGTGAGTGGAAGCAGCCTGAGGCCATCACTAGAAGCAAATGCTGGTACTGTGCTTCTTGCGCATAACTATTAGCCAAATAAACCTCTTTTCTTTACAAATTACCCAGTCTCCAGCATTCCCTTATAATAACACAAGTGGATTTAAGACAGGTTGTATATATCTATGTTTGTTTTTATAGAAGAGAATTGTAGTCATATTGTATATAGTGTTCTACAGGCTTAATTTAACAGTCTTATATAAAGAATCTTCCATGGCACTAAATCATATTCTGAAATGAGACCAGTAGCTTATATTTCTTCATATGGCTATTACAAGTTAATTAATGAATTGCTTATCATTAGAGATTTAAGTTGTTACCAGTTTTTTCTTCTTGTAACTATGCAGTGAACATTCTTTTATATCAGTCATTGTGTATGACTCTGATTATTTTCTTATGCTAAATTCCTAGAAGGGATTAATAGGTGAACAAGTATAAATACTTTTTTTTTTTTTTGAGACAAAGTCTTACTATGTCACCCTTGGTGGAGTACTGTGCCATCACAGCTTACAGCAACCTCAAACTCCTGGGCTTAAGCAATTCTTTTGCCTCAACCTCCCAAGTAGCTGGGACTATGGGCACCCGCCACAACTTGTGGCTATTTTTTTGTTGTAGTTGTCATTGTTGTTTAGCAGGCCCTGGCTGGGTTTAAACCTGCCGGCGCCCCAACCACTGAGCTACGAGCACTGAACCAAGTATTAATACTTTTAAAGCTTTTGATATTCTTCGCTGATTACCCTCCAGAAGACTTGAATTAGTTGCATAGGTCACTATAAAAGTTTTGAGACAGACTGTATTATGGTCCAATATTTCACTTCCAAGATACACAGTTGACAGCATACTTTTTGATTCACCTGTGCAGGTTTCAGCCTGCTCAGTTTATTGGTGTTGCTGGGAGGGCTTCATTTGTTTCTGTCCACTTGGATTTTACATTTCTTGATTTTTGTGTATCTCAGACTTTCATGATGACCCACCATACTTCCACAAACCTGTTTATGAGTAGCTGTTTAATTATATTCTTGCTAGAACTGAGAATTGTTTTTAATTGTTAATTTTATAGGCAGAATGATTTTTAAAATTTTATTCTTGTTTTGATTGGCAGTGTTATTTTTTCACTTAGTCAGCATTCAGTAGATGTTGAATGAAACAAGAAATGTGTTTTTGATATATAGTCTATTCACATCCTTTACACGGCATTATTATTTTTGCTTTTTTATTGTGATTTTTTTTTTTTTCTGGAGACAGAGTCTTACTCTTTTGCCCCAGGCTAGAGCTCCCTGGCATCATACCTCACAGCAACCTCAAACTCTGGGGCTTAAGCCATCCTTTTGCCTCAGCCTCCTAAGTAGTTGGTAATACAGGTACCTGCCATAACGCCTGGCTAGATTTTCTGTTTCAGCAGACATGGGGTCTCCCTCTTGCTCAGACGGGGTCTTGAACTCCTGAGCTCAAGCAGTCCACCTGCCTCAGCCTTCCAGAGTGCTAGGATTATAGGTGTGAGCCACTGTGCCCAGCCAGGAAATAAAATACCTGAATATGTTAATGTTAAGTGTAAAACTCCATAAAATTTGTGGCATTCTATTTTCAGTTTGTTATTCTGAATATTAGCTTAGTTAGTTTTAATACTAAAATAATTTATAGTAACTCAGAGCCTACACTTGTTGGGTGAGTTTTATTCCATTCTAGTTATATATCCCTGAAGCACCTAATGTAGTAGAGACTTTTTCATTGATTCTGACTGAGAAATAAATTGTTCCTTTCTAGATTCCTTTATAGTGTTTAGTAAATGCCTATGATTCTTCCTCGCAGTCTTTCTGTTTAGTAAAATGTTATTTTATTTATCTTCATGTTCTTTCAAAATTACTTTTTTCTCTAATAGAAAAAAACAATTGGAAGGAATTTTAAATTAGGAGAAACTTTTTTTAAAATTAGAAATTAAAAAAAATATTTTTTTAATTGGTTTCTCCCTTGATTCTTAGCTCAGATTCTTTTTTTTTGAGACAGAGTCTCTCACTTTTTTGCCCCTGGTAGAGTGCTGTGGGTATCACAGTTTACAGTACCCTCAAAGTCTTTGGCTCAAGTGATTCTCTTGTCTTAGCTTCCCAAGTAGTGGGACTGTAGGTGCTATTAATAGCCCCCCACGCCTGGCTATTTTTAGAGATGATGTCTCGCTCTAGTTCAGACTGTTCTCGAACTTGTGGGCTCAGGCAATCCACCCACCTTGGCCTTCCAGAGTGCTAGGATTACAGGCTACCGCGCCGTGCCTCAGATTTGGTTTTTTTTCAGCATGTGTGTGTGAGTGTGTGAGAGAGAGAGTCTCAGAGCTTGAGTAAAGAATTTGTTATTAATATTTATCTCAATCTTTTTCTGTAAGATTGGTAAATATCATTACACTTTTCATTTATAGAGAAGAAAACTATTTGGACCACCCAGCTAATAGAGCTGTGTGGATCAGAGCTGCAATTGGAACCTAGTGATATGTTTGGATTTCAAATTATAAACTGTACTGTGTTTGGTCATGCACATAAAAAGAGGGTGAACTTGTGTTTCCAAGTTATGTTGAAAAATTTGCAATTTATTTAAATTTGAATTTTGCTTTGAAGTAGCCTCTTCTCCTTAATTATTTTCAGCTGGAAAAATAAAAGCCCTCAAATATAATTTAATATAGCCAATAGGAACCACACAACTTTTAAAGTTATTTTTGTTTTAAACTAGTGTTTTGACCTGTGGTCCCCAACCCTTGGGCCTATCAGTGGCCTGTTAGGAACTGGGCTGCATAGCAGGTAGCTAAAGGTGGCGAATGAGCAAGCAAAACTTCGTCTATATATACAGCCATTCTCCACTGATAGCTTTATTGCCTGAGCTCGGCCTCCTGTCCTATCAGTGGCAGCATTAGATCCTTATAGGAGTGTGAACCCTTCTATAAACTAGGCATACAAGGGGATCTAGGTTGCACACTCCTTATGAGAATCTAATGCCTCTCAGCCCCATCTGTCAAAAAATTGTCTTCCATGAAACCCGCCCCCAGTGCAAAAAAGATTGAGGACTGATGGTTTGTACAACCTATGACTTGACAGCTGACAAAAAACTATTTTGTATTACCTCATTTTGAACGTAGCAAGAACTGGCTTGGGAAAATTTTGAAACCTCTGACTCTTAACATTTGTGGGACAGTAAAGTAAACAACTTTGGGGTTTTCAGGTTTGCCTGGTGCATAGGCTGTCCAGGACATTGTTGCTTACTGTCAATATTGACCCCCTGGCTTTCATGAGCAGATGTGCTGACAGGCATTTAAGGTTTGCCAAGTGAGGGGAGAAATTCTCTACCTAGGGGAGAAATCTTACAGAAAGCCATTGGTTTGTTTCTCTCTCTCCCTTCCTCCCTGCCTCTCACCCAGGGGAGAAATCTTACAGAAAGCCATTGGTTTATTTCTCTCTCTCCCTTCCTCCCTGCCTCTCACCCTTCCTTTGCTCCCTCACTCCACTCCACTCCCCTCCTTCCTTTTCTTTCTTTCTTTTCTTAGGGTTTTACTCTGTCATCCTGGCTGCAGTAGAGTTGAGTGGTGTGATGATACTCACTGCAACCTTCTGCTTTCAGCCTTCTGAGTAGCTGGGATTAAAGGGTGTGCCATCATGCCTGGTTAATTTTTCTATTTTTTTTTTTTTTTTTTAGAGATGGGGTCTTGCTCTTGCTTAAGCTCTTGCTCTTGAACTCCTGGCCCTAAGCAGTCTTCCCACCTTAGCCTCCCAAGATTCTAGGATTACAGGCATGAGTCACCTCACCCCGCTGGTTTATTTTTATTAGAAATATAACAACTAATGATAAAAAATAGTTAAGATTGAGTACTTACAACATGGTAGACACAGTTCCAAGTGCTTTCTGCATAATTAATACATATTATTATTCACAGCAACCCTGGCAAGTTTCCCCCACTTTGCAGATATAGAAACTGAGGCACGGAGTAGTTAAATAACTTGCCAAGGACATAAGGCTAGTATGTTACAGAGTGGAGATTCAAAGTAAGGGAGTCTGCCTTTAGAGCCAGCCTCCTAAATTACTCTATTAAACTAATTTTTAAGTAGCTATTCAAATTTTTGGAAGAGGTTTGACTTTGTCCCTTCTGGCAGCTCAAAATACGTAAATTGTTATGATATAAATTTTTTAATTTTTGTAAAGTATTATTTGTTTGCATCTAATGTTATGATTGGAATATAGCGAGTTAAAACATGCCCTCTTATTTTTAGACAAATTTAGATGAGTGTACATTTTCAGTAAACAAAGTCATCTCTGAGTATCTAAAATAGAGCTTCTAAAAGTGTGTTCAGAATCAGGGTAACAGTCACAGAGTGATCAAGTTTTTTGGTTAATGCTTTAATTATTAAATAGCAGAGATTGTGCCTTATTGGTCCTGTACTCCATCCTTTAAAACTGGATATTCCAAAAATGGGAGACTGAATATTTTGGAGTAGCCTAGGCTGTCTGTAGGGAGAAGTTGTCTTTGAGATCTTCTCATTTCTCCTGTTACTGGCACCTGTAGCCTCCTTCCCTTTTCTTCATTGCTAGGTATGGTACCTAACCACCTTTACTCACTATCGACAAGTCCCTCCTAAAATATTAATATTTATATTTAATTAGAGATATGTCCCTTTTTTAGGGCTTTGGCATTTAAGAATGAATATACAAGTTTAAGCACAGGTTTTTTGGGGTTTTTTTTTGAGATTTGGCATTTATTCTCACTTAGAATTGCTTTTGTTGTATCCCATTAGATTTGCTGTGTTGTGTTTTCATTTCCTTTGCTCAAGGAAATCTTTAATTTTTCTTTTACTTTATTCACTGAACTGTGGGTCATTTAGGAGCATGTTGTTTAATTTCTATGTGTTTATAAAAGTTTCTAAAGTTTTTACCGATTTCCAGTTTTGTACCATAATGGTCAGAAAAAATACTTGATGTGATATTGATATTTTAAAATTTGTTAAGATGTATTTTGTGGTCTAACATATGATTTATCTTGGAGAATGTTTCATTTGTGTTGAGAAGAATGTGTATTTTTTAGCTGTTGAATGGAAGGTTCTGTAAAAGTCGGTTAGGTCCATTTGATCTAGAGTGTAGTTTAAATTTGATGGGTTTTTTTTTATTGATTTTCTGTCTGAATGATCAGTCCTTTGCTGAAAGTGAAGTACTGAAGTCTCCTACTATTGTTGTACACAGTCTGTCCCTTTAGCTCGTTAACACATCAGCTTCCCTGTGAGTTGTATTTAACTTATGGTAGTTTCAAGACCAGGGTCTTGTGAAGCATATATAACTCATATGTCTGTTGACATGTCTTGACCTAATAAAGCACTAGTGGCCCCACCACTAGTTTATTCTAGTTTGGTAATCAGTATGTTAGTATTTCCTTTATATATTTAGGTGCTCCAGCATTTGGTACATATATATTTAGAATTATTATGTCTTCTTGCTGAATCAATTCCTTTATTATATGTAATGACCTTTTTTTGTCTCTTTTTATGGTTTTTGACTTCAAGTCTGTTTTACCTGATTTAACTACTCCTGCTATGTTTTGGTTTCTATTTTCATGAATATAATTTTCCTTCCCTTCATTTTCAGTCTGTGTGCCCTTACAGATGACATGAGTCTTTTGTAGGCAGTGTATGTCTGGGTTTTGCTTTTTGTTGTTGTTGTTGTTGTGGTTTCTCTCTCTCTCTCTGATACAGTCTCTCTCTTACTCTGGGTTGTGCTATGGCATCATCATAGCTCACAGCAACCTCAAACTCTTGGGTTCACATAATCCTCTTGCCTCAGCCTCCCAACTGGGAGTACAGGCACCTGCTACTATGCCCAACTAGTTTATTTTTATTTTTATTTTTTATTTTTAGTTGGGATAGGGTGGTCTCACTCTAGCTTAAGCTGGTCTTGAACTCCTGAGCTGAAGCAATCTTGAGTTCGAAGAAGTCTTGATCTTCTGAGCCTTGGCCTACAGAGTGTCAGGATTATAGGCATGGGCCACTGTGCCCAGCCCCTCCCAATTGCCTTTTACCAATCTTCACTCTTCTTGGGTGCACCATTAGGGTTGAATATCTGGAGCTGGGATGATGACAATGAAATGCTTCTCTGATAGTGACATCCTTACTCTCAGAAGTAGGCACTTGGTAGTGGTGGTAGTGGGTAGGAATAGTAGCCTAATGCCTTAGTGTACCTATTCTGATGTGGATTCATAGAGGAGGGGCAAGAGTGATAAGGCCCTCGTATACTCAGTGTGGCAAACTTAAGTAGGGCTGTTGTTCCACAATAGGGGGCTGGGTTAGAGAAGAGAGCCACCACTTCTCATTTGTATTTCTCTGGAATGTAGCCTCAGCAAAGGGCAGCTGGTGGTAGACTGAGAAATGCTGAAGTCTTGCTTCTCCTGGGAAGAATGCTCCTCTAGCTAGGAGCTGTAGAGAAAGGGAGCAGTTCTTGATTACAGTTCTGTGGAGTAGATCTTACTGAGCTGGAAGAAAGAAAGGAGGTAAGGACAGTTTTGGTTCTGATATCACAAACTCTTGTGTTTTTTACTGATTTTCATGAAGAGATATTTATAGCTTTGGGAATATTTTCAGAGATGTTGAGTGATCGTTTTTACCAGTGTTACTGGAATAGATCAGTGGAGCATTCCTCAGTATCATGCTACCAATGGAGCCTCTCTTCTGTAGGTGTATGTAATAAGTGTACCACAGGGTTTTTAAAAAATTTAACTGTTTTTAAACTTAATTTTTATTTTTTGAGACAGAATCTTGCTCCATTGCCCCAGGCTAAAGTGCTGTGGTGTCAACCTAGCTTGCAACAACGTGAGACTCCTGGGCTCAAGCAATCCTCCTGTCTCAGCCTCCTGAGTAGCTGGCATTATAGGAGCCTACCACACCCCTGGCTAATTTTTCTATTCTTAGTGGAGATTGGGCCTTACTTTTGCTCAGGCTTGTCTGGAACTCCTGAGCTCAAAAGATCCTCCCACTTTGCCTCCTAGAGTGGTAGGATTTGCATGAGCTACTGTGCCTGCCTGCCATAGATTATTATACCAAGTATGAAATGAAAACATGTTTAGGCTCAAAAAATTGGGGGAATGCTCTTTGATCTTCCTATGATATCTTTTACTTACTCTTTTATATCGTTTTATCATTTCTCATTTAATAGTTTCCTCTGCTAAAGCAGGAGTTTTAAACTTTTTGACTATGTTCAACAATGAGAAATATACTTGGCATCCTGTTTAGAGCACACATAGATCATTTTTGTACAATGATTTCTTGAAAGTTTTGTACAAAAATAATATTTGTACAAATAGTCATCCATTCCATGTGTGATATACTGTGACATTTTCCTCTTCTATCTTCATTATAGAAAAGGCTTAGTTGCTGGTTACTTAATTGATTTCACAACTTATAGTTTGAAAAGCATTCCATAGCCTAAAGCTTCTTAGGCAAGGGACTATGCCTGTGATTGACAGTTTATCACTAGTGTGATAGTAGACACTGTTTGTTGAATGAACAGTGTCTACTATCTTGTAGAACAAGTGCCAAATGTCTTGTTTAACAAGTTATGGTGCTCCTAGATGCCTGAGAGCAGTTACGTCAAACACAAACTCACTTGACTCTTCAACTTTTTGGAGAATATGTAGTATATACCCTAATACTATAAGATAGAATACCTGTATCTTAAGATATTATAGATTTCTATGAATATCTCTTATAGGCTAGTGCTTGAGAAAATTTTTTTTGATTAATAAAAGTAAGGCTTGATAAGTTTCTTTTGCTACTGAAAATGAAGGGTAAAGCCCAAGAAGTACCATGTAAATGTTTTGTTTCATAGTTCTTTCCTCCCATGTACTCAGAAGAAATCTGTACTATGGAGAAGGAGGCATACAGGATCTAACAATTAAGTTCATGAACTCATCCTAGATCAAGTGCTACATGCTTCACTGCTGAATGAAATACTCACCGTGGGGCGGCACCTGTGGCTCAAGGAGTAGGGAGCCGGCCCCATATGCCAGAGGTGGCGGGTTCAAACCCAGCCCCAGCCAAAAACTGCAAAAAAAAAAAAAAAAAAGAAATACTCACCTTGGCCATCTGGTGATCATAGTATGAGGACAACTCTGATGGCCATTCCAGAAAAAGAATTCCAAATTGCTTTGAAGGGTGAACTAGGTACTGGTGTAGGTATAGCTTCCTAAGAGGAGTACCTCAAAAGTGACTGTGATGATATTCAGCAGTGAGAGACATGGCACGTCTTCTAAGTTGACTTTGTGAACATAATTGTCCACCTTGTAGAAATGAAGAAGATGGTGTAGGTAAGAGTAACTGTGTAGGTTACTTTATTCTCAAAAGCTAATTTTAATTTTTGAAACCCCACCCAGATAGATGTGGGATAACCTTCTGAGGACTGTGAGATCAAATACAATTCTTGGAGTATGATGTGGTGACACTTTAAGAAGAAACTTAGAATAGCTATACACATAAATAGCCAAGCTATTAGCCAAGCTATTACCCAAGCATGCCCTGCCCCTAAATAAATGGTCTTGAAGATGTGGCAGGCAAGGGGCAGAGGAAAAACAGGCTCCTTGTGACCAGAAGAGGAGTATTGGTTATTCAGTTTAGAGAAAATTTGGCCCATGGAATTAATGCCAGAGGCCACAATGTACTGTTAGAAGACTGTGCAATCTAAGTCAAGATGAAAACTCATTTAAGAACATACAAACTCAGCTATAAAAAGTCTTTATAATTGGGATGTGAGATGAGATCTCCCCTATGAAATTCATAGTTGACCTTGAAACTACAGGTTATCTTGGGAGTTGACTTAGGGAAATGTTTTTCAATCTTTTTTATTTCACGGCACCCTTGAACCTATATTAAACTTCCGCAGCACACTTAAATTATGTTGATCAAAAAAAGAGTAAAAAGAAGGAATATTCTCACTGTGCTTTTAACTTCTTTAAAAAATAATTAATGATCTTTAAAAATTTTTGCGGTACACCTGAAATCCTCTTATGATGCACCAGTGTATTATAGCACATCAGTTGAAAATCACTTACTTAGAGGGAAAACCAAGAAGAAATTTTGTATTCAATTTCCTCATCGTTGGACAGTTTATATACTAGATTCAAAAGCAGATAATACCTTATAGTTTAAGGAGCACGAATTATCCTCCCTGTCTAGAGAAACCAAGCATCTGGCTGTCTGAATTTACTGAAATTATAATTCAAGGAGCTGATTAAGTTTATTATATGGGGTGTGAGTGCTGTGGCTGCTGCCAGATGTAACAGAGACCCATTCTTACCTTATTTTTTTGCCCCTGCTGTTTGGGCAACTTATGCTCAGAGCGTCTAGAGTAGGTTTGAATTTTGTTTGGTCACACTTGCTCTGCCTGTCACCATGACTTTTGTTGTTTTTAACTGACTTTATTTTTTGGAGTTCACAGCAAAAGTGAGTGGAAAGTACAGAGACTCTCTATACCCCATCCCCCCCATGTGCCCAACATCCCCTATGATCAGCAGTCCCCATCAGAGTGGGACATTTGTTAAAACTGAGGAACCTGCACTGACATACCATTATCGACTAAAGTCCATAGTTAACTTTAGAGCTTACTCTTCCTGTTGGACATTCCATAGGTTTGGACAAATGTGCGTGTATTTGCTATTTAGTATCATACAGGTTAGTTTCACTGCCCTAAAACTCCTCTGCATGCTGCCTATTCACCCCTTCCTTCCCCCAATTCCGGATGGCCTTTTTGCTTTTATTTTTAAAAATTGCTTGAGGAAGCAATTCTGTCATAATTCCACCCCTATGTTGAACTCTTATCATAGCACAGTTCAGAGGATTCCTAGTTATGTGGAGATTAGAGATATCTTCCCCTTATCCTTTTCTCTTTTCACTTGTGAAGTTACTGGCAAGAAGGTGGCTATACTGTGTATTCGAGGAAATGCTCTTTCATTCTCTGACATGTCTTTGATGGCCTGCTAATTGGCGATATCTCTGGACAAATGAAAAAATCTTACAGTACAGCCAAAAGTAGTAAGGTTTTGCTCTAGATGTATGGAGCTAGAAGAAAATTTAAAACTGGTTTCTACTCACTGTTTTCAAATTATGGCCATTTCTTCCTAATATCTCAAATATAGAAATAACACAATCTTTCTGGATAGCCTTAAATAAGGGAGCTATATTAACTCTTGAGACTTCCATGTGCAACTGATCATTTCTTCTTTGCTACCCTCTTTTTTTGAAGCGTTTGCCGGGGCATTAGTATTCATTGACACTGACCTTTGTGGGATGAACACCTGACCCAGTAGAAACAAATCTAGAGGCTTCACTGGCTGGGTTAAGCCAATTACTTTCTCTTCTGAGAGAATGGGCATCTTGAGACAACTGAGCTTCCTGGATGATGATGAGTCCTTGGGCTGAGATTTCATACAGAACTGTAACCAGGTTCAACTGCAGCATAAAAGATGCATAGCCATGTGCAAACTAGGCGGGGGGAAGGGGGGGGGCCATAGGTAGCAGAGGAAGTTAGTTTACAGAGAGAAGCTGTAGCACAGCAGACTTGTGGAAACCCATGAGATATGGGGGCACAAGCTTCTAGTCTTGATTCCCATTTGGTCTAGTTCCCATTGGGCCCCCCTTTTTTCCTTGTGTATTAGCCATGAAATCTTTTGTTGTAGCCTTTTCATAAAGACCAGGCTGAGCAAGAGTAAAACCCTGTCTCTAAAAATAGCTGGGCATTGTGACAGGCGCCTATAGTCCCAGCTACTTGGGAGGCTAAGGCAAGAGGATTGCTTGAGCCCAACAGTTTGAAGTTGCTATGAGCTATAACGTCATGGCACTATACCCAGGGTGCCAAAGTAAGACTCTGTCCCCCCTTCACCACCAAAAAAAAGAAAAGAAAACTTCCTTTAATTTTAATGGTAAAAATTATGATGTATTCCATCCCAATCCAAGATATCCAAATATTTTCCACAAAAATTAGAAAAATATATCATTGAGCAATAAAAACTTTTTTATAAAGAGTGAAGAATAATTCAAAGGTAAGTAAATATAGTTTGTACATGAAATATAGAAGCATGCCTCAAAGGAAAGAAAAGGCTTGATGAGAGTACTGAATAGGAAAGAGCCATTCCTTGAAAGATGTTGAGAGAGTCAGGTGATGGACTTTAATAAGTCCATTCAAAATTGGAAGTGTTTAATACTTTTATTTTTCTTTATGAACTTGACAGTAGAAACTATTGATGAGGAAACTTGTAGAAACTATTAATGAGGAAACCTTTGGCATCCCTGTAGAAGAATCATCTCTGGGTCAAAACAAAAAAGCAAGATCTAAATTTGCGTCCCTTCTTGTTGTTTGCCATTCATATACCTCTTTGAAGGATGCTGATTAGTTTCTTGACATTGCTATAACAAATTGCCACACACTTGGTGGCTTAAAACAACAGAATTTTTTCCTCTCAATTCTGGAGAGGACTGAAGTCAGAAATCTGGCAGAGCACATTCTCTCTGGGACTCAAATAGAGGATCTGATCCTTGCCCCTTCTCGTTTCTGGTGCTGTCAGCATGGTATTCCTGGGCTTGTGGCTGTGTCATTCTAGTCTCTGCTTCTGTGTCTTCACTTTGCTACCATCTCTGTGTGTCTGTCTCCAGACTCCTGCCTCTCTCATAAGGTAGAGATAATCGAGGATAATCTCCTCCTCTCAAGGTCCTAAACATCATTGGCCATACAAGGTAATATTTACTCATTTGCCATGTAAAGTAATATTCACAGGTCCTGTGTGCTAGCAAGAGAGTGAAGAAGTAACGTTTGGGATGCCGGTGACAACCAAAAATATCTTCAAACATTGTCAGAGGTCTCTTTGGGACAAGATTATCTCTGATTGATGACCACTTCCTTAATTTAGAGCCCATTCTTATGTCCCTAAAATCTGTCTAGGAAATTCTAGCCATGTTAGGACGGAGGCAAGTGGAGAAAGGATCCTAGAGAGGTAATTGCAAATGTCCACTACACCGAAAATACTGGTGAGGACTAAAATTGGGGCAAATCTAGGAGAATTGCTACATTTTTGCTAGACCCCTGCTAATATATTCTAGCAAATGGTATTTTATATTAGACAACTAAATCTCAGTAAAATGCTTAAAAAACATTTGTAAGCCTATGAATCTCAGGTTGTTTTTCTTTTCTGTTTTACTAATGTCAAAAGCCAGTTGGTCCTTACCTTGAATTTGTTCCTTTGTAGCCTCATTTTTTCCCAACGTGTCTCTTCTTGAAGGTTTTCACATTCGGTTGGATTTATCCTCCTTGTGACCCTGGTTGCCCTTTGCAGTGAGATATTAGCAGACACACCACCTACTGTAAACTGCACATTTAGCATGAAAGTTTTTACACTAGAGAATCGTGATTGGAATTTTTCTAAAGTATCTTTTCTGGGAAATAATTGAAATAGAATACAGACATATTTATTGTTTTGAAGTTTTTATGATTTCCAAATTAACAAATTTGTACTTTTACAGGCATCAGATGACTGATATTTTAGAAGTATGTGTTATTTCTTCCTTGATTGCGCATTGTCGAGGATCTCTCTGTTTTCATGTAAGTGTTCTGGCTGTGATGGAAACCCTGAGTAATACTGCATGAGAGGGTGTGCAGACATGGGAATAAACAAAAGCTGCTGCCTATTCATCATGATTGAGGCACAGTAGAAAGTTATACAGGCAGTGGTTCATAGAGTGCCCCACCATACCAATAAAATATAACAAAGCTAAATGATAAACAGACTTGCTTGAATGTATGCGGACTGTTTAAGTGAGTCTGTGTCAGTGGTTTTGTACTTGGCAATACTTAGGGGCTTTGTGTAAGCTATGAAGGGCTTTAGAAAGAACTTTATTTTTGCTGTGGCTTTAATTATATTCTGTATGTTTAATATACAACATAGCAGAAGCAATCAGCTCTACCCTGATGTTACTTATAATATCCTATAAATTATCTTTCTCTATGCATTTTCTTCTTTATTCTATTTGATTACTAGAGCATCTGACTCCCAGCAAAAGAACCCTAATGTTCATCTTAAGCACCTTAAGGAGACAGAAACTATTTTCTTTTTTTTTTTTAAATTGTTGGGGATTCATTGAAGTACCAGAAACCAGTTTAAACTGATTGCATTTGTTAGGTGAAGTCCCTCTTACAATCGTGTTTTGCCCACAAAAGGTGTGACACACACCAAGACCCCGCTCCCCTCACTCCTTCTCTCTCTCTGCTTTTCTTTCCCCAACCCTCCCTCATTCTTTCTCTCTCTGCTCTCCCCTTCCCCCACCCCCACCATGTCATTAATTGTTATTAATTCTCCTCATATCAAAATTGAGTATATGGGATTCATGCTTCTCCAATCTTGTAATACTTTACTAAGAATAATGGGTTTCAATTCCATCCAGGTTAATACAAAAGCTGTAAAGTCTCCATTTTTTAAATGGCTGAATAATATTCCATAGTGTACATGTACCACAGCTTGTTAATCCATTCCTGGGTTGGTGGGCATTTATGCTGTTTCCACACTTTGGCGATTATAAATTGAGCTGCAATAAACAGTCTAGTGCAAGTGTCCTTAGGATAAAAGGATTTTTTCCTTCTGGGGAGATGCCCAGTAATGGGATTGCAGGATCAAATGGGTCTAGCTTGAGTTCTTTGAGAGTTCTCCATACTTCCTTCTAAAAAGGTTGTATCAGTTTGCAGTCCCATCAGCTGTGTAAAAGTGTTCCCTTCTCTCCACATCCACACTAGCATCTGCAGTTTTGAGATTTTGTGATGTGGGCCATTCTCACTGGGGTTAGATGGTATCTCAGGGTGGATTTGATTTGCATTTCTCTAATAATTAGGGACGATGAGCATTTATTCATATGTTTGCTAGCCATTTGTCTGTCATCTTTAGAGAGGATTCTATTCATCTCTCTTGCCCATTGATATATGGGATTGTTGGCTTTTTTCGTGTGGATTACTTTGAGTTCTCTATAGATTCTAGTTATCAAGCTTTCGTCTGATTCAAAATATGCAAATATGCTTTCCCAATG
The DNA here is from genome assembly GCA_963573935.1 of Arctocebus calabarensis. Classification (NCBI taxonomy): domain Eukaryota; kingdom Metazoa; phylum Chordata; class Mammalia; order Primates; family Lorisidae; genus Arctocebus; species Arctocebus calabarensis. Next base: position 38 of record CAUYON010027110.1, on the reverse strand, counting down.
TGTAGTCCATCTGTTTGCTTTGGTTGTTGTCTCCTTAT